>LUCM01007818.1:41433-82129 GCA_008360955.1 Fasciolopsis buskii | reverse complement strand
GAAACCCATAATAACGGCAGGAAAAGATAGTTTATGAGAAACAACAATTGAATTGGGAGAACTAGAGGGGTCTGCAAATGATCGCAACTATTCGCCAGAAAGTAGATGTAAAACGAAGATTTCTTCCAACCTGAATGTATTATTCGTGTTGATATAAAGTAAATGAGCTTAAGAAGTTTTTTATTCATTACTGAAATAATTGTTGTTGACACTGACGTAATTTACGTTCGGTTCCGGAACTAGAAAAACCCTCGAAGAGCCTTTGGATGAGAAACAAAAGGCTGTTGAATAGATTTTGACTCGTGAAGTGCGCCGCTGTTTGCACTTATCAACAACAAGCTTGAAATATTTAGTATCTTTATTGTGAATGATATAATATTAATAACACAGCGTTGTTGGTAGATGTAATGCGCCAACGTTTCGACTACCGTGGGTAGTCTTTCTCAAGGCAAGTTTTACAATCAATTTTGATTGTAAAACTTGCCTTGAGAAAGACTACCCACGGTAGTCGAAACGTTGGCGCATTACATCTACCAACAACGCTGTGTTATTAATATTATATCATTCACAATAAAGATACTAAATATTTCAAGCTTGTTGTTGATAAGTGCAAACAGCGGCGCACTTCACGAGTCAAAATCTATTCAACAGCCTTTTGTTTCTCATCCAAAGGCTCTTCGAGGGTTTTTCTAGTTCCGGAACCGAACGTAAATTACGTCAGTGTCAACAACAATTATTTCAGTAATGAATAAAAAACTTCTTAAGCTCATTTACTTTATATCAACACGAATAATACATTCAGGTTGGAAGAAATCTTCGTTTTACATCTACTTTCTGGCGAATAGTTGCGATCATTTGCAGACCCCTCTAGTTCTCCCAATTCAATTGTTGTTTCTCATAAACTATCTTTTCCTGCCGTTATTATGGGTTTCGTTAGAGAAGGCTACTTTTTTCTCATTTACAACACCAACCAGAGTGAGTCGGTTTCGCATTTTTCATTTCTACTGTGTTAAATTATTCAAACCTCTCGATGATTGTGCGAGAGATTTGGTTTTCCTGTTCTTAGTCACTCTTGCAAAGCAACTCCTTATGTGTTACATCAGGAAATGCTGGGAAAGGAATGACTTGCTTGGAAAATAATATCAAATGCGACTATTTAAGTTCGCTTAAGTGTCCGCCAGGAGTTGCGTGTGTGTGATAATGTGAACTTATTGCTGATTGGTTAAGAGGGTATTGAGCTAGAAGTAGGTGCTCGAAACTCAATGATCACGTCAGAAGACACATATTGGGACTGCATTCTTTTTCAACCATTTCCCAAAAATGCATAGTCGATAAGTATGAAGCTTTTGCTTACCCTAGCCAAATCATAGGTTATTCTCCTGAAAGAATCTAACATTTATCGATACTACGTCTTTCAAATGACATTTTGGAATAAGAGAAAATTACGTCCCGCATTGTAATTTAGAAATGCCACTGTCATCTGATTTTGCACAAGAGTAGTTTTAAGAAACACAATGGGTCACTCTAAATTGATGAACAGAAATATAAGCTGGTCATCATTTACATAGTTCAGAGGAAATTTTCTTTGCACTGCTACTGATGTCTGCAGATCACCATCCAGCCATTGAGTTTGACATCCGGACCATTGAAACTGTATCAGATGGAGTGGGATTTGGGCAATCAAAGGTTATCATTTTGTCTTCAATATTCGGTACCACCTTTAACTTATAGTCTAATCCTGGCAAATGAATCATCCATCTAACACGTCAGTACGCGATTCAAAACTCCCTGGTTGCCCAGCTCGCTACAACACCTTCTATAATGAGGCCCTGCGTTAATCCAAATTACTCACAATTTTAGATTGAGAACTATCGACTACGGCCAGGTGTGCGTTATGACTTCAAAACTACCGCGTGGGCTCTTTCTGCTACACCTGAGTCAGAAGCAGCCGTAACATAAAATGTTCTTTTGAGCGATATCGAGTCAACCCTAACTCTTAGAATCTTTCTTCAAATCTTTCCTCGTAGGAAAAAGAATTCGTCACATGTAGTGTTCTCTGTCTGCTTGACTCTCCCAAGTATTAAGAGTTCACAAGGTGCCCTCTTCTCAGTGAACGTAAGCAAGTCCGGTAGAGATGATTCAGGTAATAATCACTTCAGTTTTATTCGATGCAGCAAATACTCAGGCAAGTATTATAGACAGTCTAATGCATCCAACGAAGACCGCTTATTGAGATGTGAAAGCAGGTCGTATCCGGCAACCATTCAAAAAATACCACTAAAATTCATGACGGTCATCAGACATGGCTTATGACTTGACTGTCTGCTATCAAATGACATTTAATTTCATCCGGAACCTTGGTAAGACGGTCAAATGTCCTTCTTGTGCAACTGCGCTTTAACTGCAGATTCCAATTTGGCCCAAAGGGCAACAGTCGTGGAAATCCACAATCGGATTTTGAGTTCAGACTACCATCGATTATAATTTATTCAGACTTTCTTTATGATAGAGAGGTGGGACAGTTTCGGAAAATGAGCCACGGCCATTAAAATGCTGGCGAATCGGGGATGTGATAGGACGTGCGACAACTGAGGGCCAAGACATCTGATCATATGCTTCACGAAATTATATCTGACCGTGTCCAAAAATGTCGGATATTTTATTTCACCAAAGTAAAACTTCGCCCGGAATTACTTTCACTTCAGAAATGGTGTGGCAATAGTCACATTATCGTTTCTTGATGAGTACTGGTCGGCAGAGTGACTGCCAATTAAAAATAACAATAATTCAAGCAATATGGAATCAATAAAGTATTAACAACTTATGGTAATTTGCCTAATACCTTCAAGTTGACAAAGCTGTCAGTCTACGGATCATCACCTTTTGAAGAAGGGCTTATGAATATTTGACGCACAGACCTCAAACCTTGTACAACTACTAAATTGCCCTCACGGCAGTTGAAAAATACAGTATAGAAAATGAATTTTATGAATGTCGGGAACGTACATTATGACTGTTGTAACCATGACATGGATCCTTAGGTCACTCACAGTCAAAGAACCACAAAGTAGCTCTGATATATAAACAGGTGCCGCTGAGTGCAAGGCATTCAGACGATTCCACTGCTAAAATCCTTAATGCTATGGATGTTAGTAGACTTAAAGAAGCATTAGCAAATACCTTGAATCCATTTACAGGTTTCTTTTGTTGTGCCTGTTTGCTGACTATAATTAGGTCAGTTAGACATGGATGACCTAGGATGTCTAGATAAACATGCCTGAACATGAAACATGAAATCTTGCTGGAGCTTGAAATTTACGTCAAAGTCCTTGAAAGGGTCTTGGAATTTAACTCTGTCTAAATTCATAGTTGATAACAAGTTCTCTCGTCCAAGGAAAGCACTTATTTTATCCGATATTCTACTCAAGATTGTGCTTGTATATATAAGCTGAAGATAGTTATTTGTTAATTAGGGCATCTTACGTTAACTGGTGTCTAACAGTGATGGTCGATCAGAAGCAGAGAACGTTTCGTTTATGAAGGATCTTGATTTGCATCAAAGTTGATCTTGCGTCAAGATTATTTAAGCGCGCTGCGTTAACCGCGACAGTGAGGCAATGAACAAGGAACAGCAAAATCTTTTGGTACAGCAATGTAAGGGATAAGGAACTGACTTCAAAACACTTGTCGATTTAAAATTTCGGGCCTGAACTTTTCTATTGTTCTGCACCAAGCAAGATCACCATTTACACCATACTAAACGACTGAACTTTGCCAGAGGCATTTGTTTCGTGGGAGAAGCCAATCACATTTGCAAGCGACCACAGATTTACTTAAAGTAATGTCAAAATTTGAGACGAAATATTTTTTCTGTAGTCCTGACAAAGGTGATTACCGATGTTCCGTGCACCACCGTCCAGACAGAGCTGAACAATAGTTAAATGCTCCAGGTAACACCATACATGTACGGGTTAATGAGGCAATGAAGCAAGGAATATAATTATTCTGTGCAACAGTACAAAATGCCGAGTGCCTCAGTCGAAGTACCGGTCAACTCTGTTGATGATTGATTGACGTCCGGTGGCGTACAAAATAATCCCAAAATGGACATTTGTGGAAGGACGTTCTTCGAAAACATTTACCGCTTTCTTTTTTCTGTCCAATTTGTAAAAACGAACGTATTCCATTCATTCTAAGAAACTAGCCAATATAGAACGGGGGCAGTGTTTCCCAAAAGAAACTCCAAGTTGTGCCCTAACGGAACTTAGTAAACCTGTTTCCCTGAGTGGGTGGCTTTCATTCGATCCGCCGTTTTTCGGATAAAAGTACACCTGGTTGAAGGATACGCTTCGCACAAAATCCTAAATCTTGACTCTATCCAAAATATGTTTCGTGTCCTGGAGTGATTATTAAACGAGATTTCCAAAGCAATGGATATTAACTGATAACTTTTATAGCTTCTTAAAGCATAAAGCAAAGCAATTTCACTTTGGGGGTGGGAGATGCCAAGTCAAAAAGATGAAAAATTTTACTGAAGGTTAATAGCGGACTCATCGATGACCACTCGTTATTGATGCTGGATTTCCAGCAAAATAAGCGCAGATTGTTGTGAATTAATCTCACGTTGTTCTTCCTAAGGAGCTCGTGAGGCTTTATGGTGAAGATATACATATGGTGGCTGAAATGGGATAATGATCAGACTTCTAACTTATTTGGTCCCGAGATAACCCCAAAGCATGCCCCTTATTACCGAAAAGATTCAAAGGTTCTTGCTGAATAAAAGGAATGCAAATTCAGGTATTTGCTTTCCTATGCTGCTGCCTACTGTAAAGTAAATTACCCACTTGACATTTGTTTCAAGAGTTTTGTCAAGACCATATATATATATATATATATATATATATATATATATATATATATATATATATATATATATATATAGTCTTGATAAAACTCTATCACCCTGAGATGCAAGCCACAGAAATACTCAGAACCGTTCGAAACCTCTAATCACTGAATAAGATTCCGCCCACAACTGATCATTTTGGAAAGGTTCTTTGGTACGATAACTGCTTTTTGCTGTTTCTCTCTTTGACCACTTGGGATTTCCTGTAGGAGTCAAGTGAGCACTAGCTTCCCCTATTACAACTTGAATGCATGGGTGATGTTGCGAACCACTGCACAGACCTAACGTTCTCTGGAATTCTATCTACTCGTAAAATGTTAGTAGTCAAAGTCGCTGACCGCGCCAAATCTGACATTTTGTGGCATTCCCTTGTCTGAGTTGCACGCTTCAAACAGAAACGATAGTGAAATGGCGGAATGCATCGTCGTTTTCATACACCCTTGAATCAGCATTCTTTCGTGTTTTCTTATTGAATATTGACTACGGTCGTTCACACATTGTGTATGAAATTGTCATCCACAAATTCAAAAGTCCCACAGTATTTGAGTGAAATAAATTCGATACGATGTAAGCAATTTTAGGAGTAAAGGCACAGCAAAACATATTTTGTTACACAGATTTCGACAGCCCGCTATTTTGTATACTTGGACTGGAATTTCCACGCATCTTGTAACCCTTTCGCTAACCAGCCTTTGTTCTACTCGATAATTACCACTTCCCTAAAGGTACGTACCACCTGTGTTGGTATCATATTAGTTAACCCAGTTTTCGATGAATAAAAAGACATCGGTAATCTTGGTGTCCACTAAATTATTCAGGTTCATCGTCCGCGGTTGAATTTAAGTTCCCGTGCGCGAGGAAGACATTCCAGTAATTCCACTGAATATCATAAATCCTTAATCAAACATGCCATCTAACCAACTTTTGAGTGCCTGAAATCTTGAGGCTAATACCTCATATTTTTATTGCAGAAATAACAAGCGCTTTT
Organism: Fasciolopsis buskii; assembly: GCA_008360955.1. NCBI lineage: Eukaryota > Metazoa > Platyhelminthes > Trematoda > Plagiorchiida > Fasciolidae > Fasciolopsis > Fasciolopsis buskii. Next base: position 76,235 of record LUCM01007818.1, on the reverse strand, counting down.
TGGTGGTTCAGATTTATATTCCAGAAAACAAAATAGCACAAACTTCAAACTATGAATTTTAGTTGATATTTTTTGAAAAGATGAATTTCCTGTCGCTTATCGCATAAGCTCCTCGCCAGTTACCTCGTTGAATTACTCCACCTCTCAATTGACATGAATCAATCGCGTTGGGATGCACGTAAAAGCTGATTTAGTGGGTCAGAATGGACCAGTTTATGTACGTACTCTGCAATATAACAGATGAACAGAAAGCGAAACCAGGGTACGAATTAATTTCGGACTCAATGATACCGGAAAAACAGCGACGCAAGAAAACGATGGCAAATCAATTAATCAATCACAGCTAATTTGCAAAATTTTATCATGATTGATTTCACTATATCTCATCGATTGTTTACTACTAATTACGTAACATAAATCCTTACCATAAAAAATGGAAATTACCCATGACACGTTTGAATATGTCGCAATCCGATAAAGGTAGCGCCAAATAAGCGAGTAATTCATTTAGCTTAGGCAGGATGGGCTTTGGACCACCATCGCTTCAGCAAATTGTGGTAAGCGTGAGTTCGAAGAGGAATGAATCACGAAGACTGTAGACGTCCTGTCAAACCGATGGTTTGTATCGAGCACATAGCGAGCAATTGCTGCCATCTGCTAACTGCCATATTTATGGTTTGTTCCACACCGGGTGGATACCTTCATTAACCCACTTCCTATGAAAATTCGCATAGACTTTGAGGTCGACTGTCTGCACGCAATCGACCCATGAGATGTATTTTGTTAACTGTCTAACTGCTTTCCTTTGGTAGTATTCTTTTGGGGGCCTATATACGATATCTAATCGTTTCTGGAATCATTATTGTGTCAATTAATGATACGATTGAGGATTTTGAACATATAAACCGGGACCAGCATGGAATACTTTCGTAATGATCGTGGACATGTGCTACGAACCAGACAGTTTGCTGATCCGGTCTGTAAAATTTGGGGTTTTTGGCCAACGGACGACTGTGCTGCGTTGTCATGTCACCAAAGATTTTGCCAATGATAGATACCGGTTGGAGATGTCACTGACAAACGCTTTCGACTAACCATTCAGCGACTGATCTGTTAGTGATATTCGATCCTCCGTTTTTTTTGAACGCCGAAATCCTTGCGCAGCTACTGAGATAGACCATTTCAAAATCCGTGTTCAGCCGGTAGCGGGCATCCCACCGTTTTTCGTTGTATCAGCAATCATTACCGCAAAACTAGCAGAACTGAAACAGCTGTACATCACTGAGTGCAATAGCTGGTGGACAATGCTATATAAATCAGTTACCAAAACTCGCCCATAAGCAAAATTCCCCGTTGAAATCATCTTTCTTTGTTGCAAGCTGTACGCTTGCTCGTTCCTCATCCTTACCCCACCTCGGTAGTGCATGGTTAAGTTAATGTCGGGTGATTTAACAGCAACACCCATTAAGCCGTGATCCATATTAATCGTCCGAGTGTAAGCCTCACCATATGACCTTATTTCCTTTCTGAGGCGATTTTTTATGCTCATCGTTTAAAAATATTCCTTCTTCATTGAAATATGTTCGGTGAGTGGAGAAACCACTGCGGATGAAGAATGGTATTGAGTTCTGGATACCAGCTGCTGAACATGGTCAGCATCTGCATTAGCGTCTTTGAGCCTCAGCTTCATCGTGAAAAGGTTTTTTGCCCTCGACGGTGACAATAATCTTCCATGGTTTCGAACCTATCGACCCAGTTGCCCAGTATTACTCCTACATGACCGTAAAGCTTGATACTGGACTGTTTTAACGACGTGATATCGGTTTTGGTCTAATTCCTAGTGCACGTCAAGACAATCGCTTTTTGGGCAATAAGTGAGCCCGAATTAATAGACCATAATATGGCCTATTGAACTAAAAAGTAGGGATCTGAAGTCTGCGTGTTTGCCGTCCGTGCAGTGGCAAACACTGTCACTCTGATTATATTCCGACTGTAGCGATTTAGTCTAAGGATGTGGAACCCATGGATATCGATTTATTCACTGCAGAATGTTTATTTTTCGGATAATATGACTGTTTACCGTCGTCGTAAGTGACCTAAAGGGCGAAAATCACAAATCTTCAACTCGACAGAAACCTCAAGTCTCTTGAACATTTACGCAATTACAGCAAAAAGTGATCTACGGCCTAAGGAACTACATATTAGAACACTTTCCAAAAAACGGCACACCGACTGAATTATGTCGACGTTCCAACGGCACATGCTGCTCATGTTCTCCACCAGGAGGAGAAAGTAGGCCAATCCAAGGGCATCAAAGCAAAGTAAAGTTAGACTACGAAGATGGCTGGAGAGTTCTCAAAAAGGTTCAGATAAAGGGTAACAATGGGCAAAATCATTACGCAATCACATGTGGTTGTTTCGATGTGTCATCTACGATTATATTCTTCCTGCTAGTTTCGAGAGCGAAAAACCTCTGAATTGTGGTGCATCCCGTTCCATATAAAATCGGTGATCCAGTTAAACGTCCGAAAGCAAACGCTACTAGCTGGAACCGAACCAGCGATCTTCCGCTTTCTGTTCGCTTCCATCGGAAAGTGATCAACAAAGTCAATTCACTAAATAAAACCAAGTTATTTGCATCGAATGGTTGTGTAAGACTGGAAGTTCACTTAGGCATTTCGAGCCCGACAGTCTTGCCCATAGTAGCAGATTGGTACGGTGTCTGCCTGGAAAGCGGGAAGTTGAACGATTTAACCTCAGATCGGGGCATCGACTATTGGATGAACAATACATAGGTAAATTTCTCATTCTTCAAAAAGTATGCCTCCTCATGCCTAACTGACTGCCTTCAATGGCCATCTTGGTTAAATGACATTCAAAATGTGCATGTTCCTGAGTACTTTTGTATTGATCCTAGAAACAAGTCGTGTGACAGTCTGGCACGGCTCGGTGTCATCAGCGACAACGACCATTTAATCGCAATCGTGGGGACCCATGAAAACGAAAAGTGAATATTCCACTACTGTTATAAAGATATTCTGCCAGTTATTTTTCTGGGTGGTTAATAAACACACGAATGTCTCGTAAATAAGCCCTAACGTAATTTCTAATGGTTGAGGTCTCCATGCTGTTTTCAGTTGCATATTCTGGGGCCACAGCTATTCCAGTAAACGCTGGTGATTTGTATCCTTATGTTAATACGATCGAATAAAGTTAGCAAAATTATTTGAAGGAAACTTATTACAAATTCGTTCTCATTCATCCTCTGCCATTCTCTCTCCCCCTTTACATATACAGATATACAGTGTAGAGATTAGAAGGCGTACACTGAAATCTATATATATATATATGAATTTTTCGACTGAGAACTGTCTCGAAAGGGATTGCCCGTGGCGGCCGAAATACGGGTCCAGTACTGGATCCATCTCAATGTTCTTTTTGATAAATATTTCATTACAAGTCCCTTTACACATACATCTGCTCCCATGTGTGGATTTGCCCTTGTTTACACATGTGTTGTACATGTCCACGTTTATCTCAGATCAAATATTGGTATACTTAATTACCCATTTATCGCTATGGCTAACCGTAATTTTAGGTATGGGTATGGGCGACCCGGGCCGTCCGGACTTTCAAAAAGAAGGGTCACCAGAAGTGGTCGTTAGCCGTAGATTAGACGGTCTTGCGCCAACCAAATAAGTGGCCACGGACAAGTAGCGAGGATCTGGTGGGTTTTTGCCTACCAATCTTTTATCTTATGAAAGGCAACGGAACTTCAATGGCAGTACGGCCCGCAGTACGGTTCCTTGTTCTGTCCCATTTGGATGAGATCCTTTTCAGAAGAGGTCAGTGAACTTAGTCCTGGTCACATAGTCATTTGGGGCGTTTCTGCTGTCCAGCAAGTTACATTTGGGTGTACAACGCTGGAGACGCGGTCTCCGAATGGTACTGGTCGCTTTTCCTTGGCCATGCAATGGCGCCCCTGGTTAGTTACACGCCTCGAGGTAAAAAGTGCCCGAATTTTAAATCTTTTGCAGAAAACCATTTAGTACACCTTTTGGCATGCTAGGATCCTTTTACAAGAGTAGACAGAGCATCGTGATGCGAAGCGTGGAAGACAACAGCATAAAAGTTGTTCGTCTCGCAGGTCTGCTTTCTCAATTCCGGTTTCCGACATTTCAAGGTCCTAGAGACCAACAGTCTACTGGCTCTACCGCGATAGACCTACGGATAACCTCGGACTCCACCTTATCGCACATAACGTGAGTAGAAACATCAGTAGCACCTTGATTCCTAGGAAATCCATATGTTCACAGAAGCGTGCTTCAAAGGCTGTACGCAGAATCTGACAATAATTGTGGTCTTTGAGTTGACCGACTCTGTCCACAGCACAACAAAGAATGAGTTATTCGACGCTCCAGAGACCTCGATCAACCATATATCTAGAAGAGGAACATTTTGTTGAAGGAGACAGGAATGTACACAATTTCTTCTCGAACGAATCCACACCCCATATCCCAGAAGGATTTGGAGTAGGCCAGTATCACAGGAATGGTGACCGACTGGTGAGTTTCGCAGACCACAACGTCGTTTTCTGCAGACATGCTTCCAGCATGCTAACAAAACACTAGAAATGGTATCTGAATGACGAGCTTAGCACGCTCCCAAATCGATGATAACGTTGTATGATCTCTATGGGTTTCACCTGCGGTACATTCCGTGCAGCAGTGACCGGAAGTGGGGCCGTAGGGACCACATGCAAACGTGTCCTGGGATCTCTTTGCCTACGCGTCCCAGAAAATCAACGCCAATTTAACTAAAAGTTGCGGCTCTAGAAATCCTAGAAGGATCAGGCGCTATCGGGTCCCACTTTAATTAAGCTGGTTTTTGCAACCAGTATGCAAACCGGAGAAGCTTCAGTAAATGAGGAATGAAGGGTTATCTAGACAGAAAAACTGAGTAATATGGGAGCAGACGGCAATGTTGGAGATGGGGTCACAAAGTACTGCGAAGTAGAGAGCCTTTCTCACACCAGCGACAGCTGTGGCACCGCCATGACATCCAACTTTCACTCAAAGTAAGATGTACAATTCTACTGTTCGTGGTGCTTTAGCGTACAATTGAGAGACCACAGTGAGAACTTTATTGCCTTTTGTAATCGGCCAATGATGTCACCGAATCATCGCATGGTAAGGAAATCAATGTCAGAGTGCACCGCCGTGTTTTGTTTGCCGATATTCATCCTATGACCAGGGTAGTGACTACAGACCGCCTCTGATGGCCTGAGCATGCTTAATGTACGCTTGCCCACCTTATGCTTTTTCCAGTTCTTTAAAGATTCTCTGAGAGAAGCGACGCAGTGACCAAGACGGCATTTGTCGTAATAGTATGAAAAAGGTAGTCACTTTTAGAATCCGTTGGTGCCTTTCATTTACCTGAGTAGGCCCAAGAAATGAAGATTGCGCCCGTTTGAGGTGCAGAAAGCTGTTTCAGAATCGAAGTCAACGATCTGAATGATGTCCAGATTGTGGAAAATAAAAACAGCACAGAGCAAGAACTTCAAAACACTATAAAACTTAATGTTCTTCGTATTAATCAATTTATCTACCATTACTTTATTTTTACTCATGTTCCTCGTCTTTGTTGAATTGGTATCTTCTTAGTTTTCAAACCGGTATATATATATATATATATAATGTAATATGACCAAAAGATTGTCTTAGAAATCAGTGCAGCCCTCAGGCAAGCCAAAACTACGCACTTAATAGGGAGCTTCAAAACCGTGTGGGCTACAAAGTGACCAAGTTTCCATCACGGATAGGTCACAGGACGTACTCGATAGGAGTAGCTGGAAAAAAGGAGATTACATCGGGCGCTAGATATGTTAGCGAGTCTTTTAGCTTCGACCAGCAAGCATCTAGTAGGTTCTCCGGGCACGTGTTGGTACGGCGTGATACGACAGTTCAGCTCATTTAAAAACAGAAGGACTAGCAGAAAACTTCCCACAGTTCCTTGAATGACTTATTTACCGAACAGTAAACCTATTAAGTTCAATTTGACCTAATACGTAAGACGTCAATCGCAACCCACTGTAGACTACTTCATTGGGCTCCGCGGTGCATTTGACTGTCAGTTGAGAGTTATTGTGGGAGATAGTAAGTGAGTATATTATTGCTACAATCCTACAGTTCGCCCATTACCATAGAAGTTTAAGTATATGGTAAAGAATTATAGGATTCACAATTCGTTCCGGTGTGAGACCGTGTTGTCCACTTTCTCCAGCTCAGTTAAACTTCGCCATCGATCAAACAATGAATGGTGCGCTGGTCCGATGCCCAGACGATCACCTGGGACCAAAAGTCTATATCTCTTAGCTGAGTTTGCGTTCGGTGATTCTCCATTCGCCATACAATCTAATATCGACCAAATCAACCTATATGTAGCGAAAATTTTCCTGGAAGACTAAACCGCCAAAACAAAGGCATCCTCTGTCTTTCTTAGATCCAGCTGTTCATCGTTGAAAGTGCATTATCTTTCAAATACCTAGGATCAGTTCTGCTACGGACTGGCCAAACAAAAAGAGGGAGGTACAACAAGGGTCAGCAAAACGCGTACACCACCTCACAGCGGAGACGTATACCGAGGTCATGCAATGAACGAAGATTCGCGTTTTTCATGCCTCCTCCCCGCGCCTAGTTATGAGTGCGAAATCTACCTAATGTCTGCCGAGGATACCAGATTAGGAGCATCTGGTCATTGATGCCTACGACGAATCCCTATGAAGAACTTAGGGTGACGAAATAAGAAGACAGTGTCACAGCTCTGGAAAGCTGTCCACTTTCCCCGAACCTGGTCGACTACAATAACTTGGTCACCTACTACAGCTAACTAAAACGAAAATCTCTCGACAAACATGTTGTCCCATGCACTATTTGAAGTGTCCTTGCTGCCTTTGAATTCAGGTGAAAACAGAGAGCAGTAGAATCGCGAGAGACATGGAGGGATGAGGCCAGAGGTCCATCTACGGTCGCCCTACCGGAAGCAAATTGAGTGCGATCTGCACAGAGTTAAACTAATCAGTGTTCCTTCAGACGCCAGTTTCCTATTATCAGTATTACTGCTGACATTACTATAACATATGGAGACTTGATTGTTTTCTACTTCATGCAGTATTCCCCGAAGCCATACTTGGGTGAGATATGATAGTGCGTTGGAGGTAAGCCTAGTGTAATGTTTATACATGACCCGAGTTTGACCACAGAGGAAGCACACTGGTCGTTAGTCGCCAAAAAATGACCTCACGCAAGCACTAACGTGTCAAAAAATAACTTAGACACTAATCATCCATTCAAACAGATATGGATAAAACTCGAAGATGGTTAGCAGTAATAGTTTGATAAGATACAGATAAACCAAACAGCGAATATCACTATTACTTCAGATATGTAATGCACTTTTTTTTAGCAAGGATATGTCGACAAAAATGTTGAATACATGAGGTCCGCATATCAGAAGACTGCTCAAGATGCCGCTATCGAATGACTAGCACAAACAACCCCGCGTGGGTTGTACAAAGAGTTGAGGTACATGAGCAGTCAGTTGAGCAACGACAGGGTACTGATGGCGGTCAAATTCAAGTTTGGATCAAAAATAAGTGATTAGCTTAAATAACGAATATCTGGATGGATGATCCGCTCAGCAGTAGCAATCTGCAACTCCGGGAAGAGTGACATGGACTTAGTAGACACTGGTTAACCTACTTTTCACTCAACGTGTACTCATTTACAAAGTGCAGCAACTACCGATCGGATTCAGAGGCATTACGAATGCACGTGCTTTTGTGGTCTCGATGTCGTTAAAATGGCATTTACTTGGGAACTTATACTTCTGATAGTTAATATGAATACACTTCTGTAAAGAACAATGTTAAGCTTGCACCTGTCATTACAAATTTTTTATACTTGGAACCACTTGATGATGCGATCGAACTGATCTTAGTCAAATACCCTATGGGTAATATTTTCAACATTGTTCCAGGCAGCACACACAAACCTGAGCCTCGTGCGTTTGTTGATACGTGGCCGCATTACAGACGCCAGGATGTCAGAGTAATATAACCTCAACAATGCTGTGGGCCCGTCTGGGTATGCGTTTGGCTTGGTTGAACTGTCGCGAATTCCGTAATATCAAAGCAATTTCTACGTCGTTTGTGTGACGTTCCAGTTAGACTCACTCAGCTTTACTCGCAATATATCGTTGCTACATGGATTCGGTTCGAATCGGAGTAATTCATCGTCAACCTATAGTGAATCGCAGCAGCTTTTCACAGCCGATGACACTGTCACTAGTGAAAAGTGATACTCGAATTTTAAACTGTTGAATTTTTCTGTCTGCCACCTTCGATGTCTCCACTGTTTCAAGATGACGAGTTGAACACTGATAGTGAATAATGGTTAATTTCATATAAAATTGTCTCATTGCGGATGCAGATCTATAAAGCTGGTTGTTTGGTCTGCTGACTCCCGATTGGTCGCTTTGGCCTTTATTAGTGCAACCACTATTTCGCCTCATAGAACACCTCAACAATGCTCCGCTAGTGTCAACAGCCGAGGCAAGGAAACGAAAACCCACAATTAATGACTACTATTTTTCTAATCTTGGCTTGCACTAGTGTGACAGCGGATAATCAACGAGTGAGTGTTTTGCACCGGATCTGCGGTAAGGAAATAAAGCCCAGTCTCGGAGACAGAATTAACTGCAGGCGGTTAATGTGGGCTGCCAGAAACTGTATCGGTTTTCATTTTGGAGATGACAAACACCGAAGATTTCAACTTAATGCTCATCCCAGGATACTCGTTGCGAAGGATTGTATAAGCCAATCCCAAATAGTTGGCAGAGCTTACCACAGATAACTAGTTGGAATTTATGAACACAATCAGTCGTAGACCAACGAATTCAAGGCAGTTAGTAACGGTTCAACTTAACCTCTTCGAGAAACGTTTTAGCTGAAACAAGATTAGATTTACTTTGTTTAAAAAAGAATAATCGGCGATAACCTGAAAATCAAAACTGTCCTCAGACCACGGTATCATTAGTGGATCAAAAAATATGTGAATAAAAGCTGATAGCACAACCATCTGGAGGTTTGCTGCATCCTGCTGTAAAAGCATTCGGCAAATCAGAAGAGAAGAAACGCCCGACAGTTGAAAATTTCAGTTTTAGGATGCAGACTCAAAGGTTGATGAGTAATGGAGGAACCGACTACATGGATCTGTTTGCAATTTAACGATAAGAAAGCGGATAAATAAACTATACACAGCAGAAACGGGGGAGTATTACGTGCAATACGAAAAGGACCGGCGGTTACACGAAGAAAACCTTGAAGGCAGTTATGAACAGCTGTTAACGCAAGAGCATACGGCTGATGTAATACTGACAGCGGAAAATGACCAGTTAAAGGATTCTCTCGCTGAATTCGTCAGTGCTGCTGTCACTTCAACCAACAACGAAACATTTTCGGCCCAAACACCAAGCTTGGCGACCGGAATTTCAGTGGACACTAATATCCTGAGATGCGAACAACAAAAATCTTCAAAACACTTGAGATCATTGCAGATGGTTCATGGAGATATTAACAGTACCTCCAACTTACGAAATCCCGGGCTTACGGGGAAATTAGTGTTTCCATCGTCAAGAAAGATGTAGTCGCAGTTGGGCATAAACGGACATCTGCATCAAATTTATCGTCTGACGACCTCGTTTTCTGATAGTGAAATAGACTTAGGTCGCTATGGCGACGTCAAGATTATCCATTCGCAGAAGTCGCGGGGCGAATTTTGGCCTTCGGGAACTACTCTCTCTGAATTCGAGATTTCCCCTAGTGGAATGCATAAAAATACATGTAGGACACAACTGAGTAATTTGTATAACAGTTGTTTAGAAACTTTATAAAGTGAAATGTTTTACGATGAAGAATGATAATACATTTAGTACTGCTGCCTTCAAGCCGAAGACGACGCTTTTTGTCCCGGGGGCGGATTTTTCTCAACTAAGCTGGTGACACTAATGGTTGGTCTGCACTATCCCTGATTCCTAATTGTCCGTGAAAGTTGCTCCTACCTCAAGGTAGCTGAGCAAAGTCAACTGTCAAAGATTATTCGCGTTTTTGCACTTGTTTCTTCACTTAAACCGCTTGTGACTACAACCCCATTTTAATCACCCTGACTTCATTAGTTTTCGCATAAGCACAACCATCATCGGACCTTAGAATCACCACGATTTATTAACAAAGCAATTCTATTCTTGGCAAAATTTCTCACTTTCGACTTCACTCCTTTTCTGATCATTCCATTACGAATTCATTCCAGTCCAGATTAAGCGATCTGTCATCCCACAGAACAATGCAGAATCCGTCCAGGACATCACTCTAACTACATACTTTTTTCTCCAATATTAACTACAACAACAAAAACTATTCATTTGTTTCCTCCGCATCACTGTCCACATGATTCTCATCTGTATTGGTGTTAGTAAGCTTAGCGGGAAAACGGTTGAGTACTTGAAGAGAACTATATTCATTAGCCTAATCATCGTGGGACTAGTGATATAAAACTACTAACCGTCAATGGGTTGGTGATGAGAAACACTAATGCCCTAGGGCACGAACATTCTCCATACAGTCGCTAAAACGATTTGCACGTACTTTTCATTCCAAGAGAAGTAGTCTGCAACACAGTACTTGGGCACAGCACCAGGTCCCACAAAAACCGAAATGTGCCGGAGGCATCAACATCAAACGGCAGAACGATAGACGTCAGAATAGTAACTGAGCCCTGATATTCACGCATATCGGTGGTTAGAAGGACAAGAGGAGCAAAAGCCAGTGTTACAGAAAGTCTGTACATAGCAACAAACGAACCAATCTGAGTCACTCATGAAGCTGTATTGTTTGAAAATACGACAATTTGACCACTTTATACACATCTGTGGGGAAAACAGTAGAATGGATGTGCTCTATAGTCGAAAGAGCACAGCGCACAATCAAGCATAACCCACACACACGGCTCTCAAATTAGGAAAGAAGGAACACACTGGAGACAAACACAGTCATTGCCTACAGTGAAATGCAGCAACGCGCCACGGGTTTCGAACAAACCGGCCAACCGGTATCGAACCTTAAAAAATATAGTTATGATAACAGTCTGCTATCTCGACACTCACCGGAAGGTTTTTGCTGTTGAGATTAACAGTTCAAGAGGCAAAAACTAGCCCCTGGATAAATGGGAGTAAAACCCCAACAGCTATCGTGTCTACTCAGCCAATTAGCTGCTGTTCCAGGATTATCATCACATAAAAGTATCAAACTGCATCTTTCGGTATTCTTGTATGAAATCTTGTTACTTTTTACAGAAATCATGTTGGAAGCATCTAGGCGAATGACACTCAGTGAACTACGGCATCACAGAAAGTAAGTTGTATGGGAAAATTACCGGTACCTTAAAATCACAAGTATGACCAACAGGGTAGTGGAGTAATAACTTAGCGGATGAAGCTGGCCGAAGAACCATTGGGGAGTTTTGGAAAATTTGGCAGTTAGGACCTCGTTGTTATTCAAACTAATTTGCCTTACCTCGTGCGTTAACGTTTCCCCGCTGTTTCCACCCAACGGAAAAAATGGGACTGGATGCGGCAGCATTTCCTGAGATGAAGGATTGTACAGGTAAGGACAATGATTGCTGACCAGCGAAATGAGATGATTTCTCCCATCAGAAAAAACTCCAGGCGCTCTACTCCTACTTACAACTAATGAGTTTTAGTAGTAACTTCAATCCGCAAAATCCGACGTTGATTGTCAACTGATTTTTCGGGAATGGACTTTGTCCGTTCTCTATCTATGGATATGACAGATACTAGCGCATCTTCAGTTTAAAAAAACCATCCCTCATACAGTTCTCTGGGTTTCATATACGCGCAAGTCATTATGTTACATCAAAGTGCGATCTCGTTGTGAAGAGCCAAATAAGGGTCGAAAATTCCTCACCGGACGAAATTTAGAAGTACGGACGAAAAATCAAGGATTAAGAATTGTATTGATGCAAACAATCAGAAGAGTTGCATCCGAATCGATCCACCTCTTTTTGCATACGTTTTAGTTTCACTGCCACTTGTTATCGACAATATAAAGCAAGAGGTCAGACGATGATGCATAAATGCAACATCACATTTTGTAAGAGATGATAAGACCAATGAAAAGATAGTGATAAGTCGTGAGCACAAACAGACTGGTGCTTCAGAAGAAAGCCCGTACCAGATGTGGGAATCGGAGACCAGGATTACAAGATCACAGAAACGCAAAGTTTTTGTGCAAAAACGTATGCATGTTTTCAAGCGAGGTTTGCCAACGACCGAGCTAACGGGCACACTGGTTCGAGAGGCATGTTCAACCCGCTGAGTGGAATTTGGTAAAGGAGAAGAAGTAAAACCGAAAGAGATGAAGAATGGCGAGAACATGGAGAAAAACGTTTACAGCTGGGATAGATTGGCTAACAAATCCGGTCGCAAAAGGGGCTTATGAGGTGGTGAGTTAGATCTCGGCTCCGGAGACGAAGCGCCACTGTGCGAGTCCGGGATGGAAAGACTTAACAGTGTGCACGGGGCGAGACCACACTCGGCCAAAGTAGCTGTTTCAGTGTTCAGCTCACGACGTGCTGCGGGCGGAGCGTTTGAACGCGTGGCGCTGACTGTGCCTGGTGGTGCCCATAATTGATATTCTGTGCTTGGAATAGCCAAACATTCACTGATCCATGTGCGCACACTAAGCACCGTATCAGATGCGTAGAAAGTGCCCTGAAATATAAAAAAACGAATAAGGATCAACCAATTTTGATGGGGCAATCCAATAACAACGAGAACTGAGTTTTAATGCAAATCACATTTGTATTTTTGTCTCTCGATCAAAGATATTGCCAGTAGTGGTCACGTGGATTAGGTGCCTGTTACATTCAAGGTCAAAGGTTCGAATTAGAGCTCTACCGGTCATTTTGATGGTAGGCGGCAGTTCGCTTTACCCGAATCACTGTTCTCCTACCTATTTGCATCGTGCATGGACATATGTCATTGCGAGTTTCAGGGGCATGGTATCAGGTTTTTTTTCACATTGCTGTGGGCTTCTGATTTTATAGGTATTTACTTACGCTCCGTGGGTGTAATCAAAAACCCATTTAAACAATAACGCAAATTGTGATTATGAGTCGAGGATTTCAAAAGTAAAAATTATGAATATGCAAAGACAATTTAAACGAGTCATAAGACAATTTACTATGAGTGGTGCACGTCCCAAAAACAACGAAGAACCAGCGATGAAGAACAAATTAAGCGGTATTTTCCGGAAGTGTTTGTAGAACCGATTTCCTATTCAGCACAAGATGGCTGCTTTGAGATGTCTTTATTATAGTGGCCGCATTAGCATGCTGCTTGTAAAATCGGCAACAAACCATAATTACTTAAGTCAGATGAACACAGGACACCAGAACAAGCTAAAAGGGGGATGTTACAAGAAATAAATAGAAAAGATCGGTTGATTGTATCGGTCGAGTTTGTATGCGACCTTAATCGTTTAATTACGTATGCGGCTCGTTGACTGATACAACAGCTTCCATCATCTAAGTCAGTAGTGAAAAAGCCAACTAGCATTGTGACCATCACGAAACACATTCGTCCGTGACGTCAACCGCAGCCCAAAAATCGGGGATCTATGTTCTCAGAATTTTAGTGAACCGAAATATCGACGCCCAATGCCTTAGTTGAGTCCAGCAGTATTTGCTCACTTTGAACGATAAAAACATGACAGCAGAAAATGGTACAATTCAGTAGCGAGCCACATTCACCATGTTGAAATGCTATTGTTTCAGCAAGCATCCCTTGCCAGAGGGAGAAATTTATCTCGTAATTGAGAACGATTGTTGGTTATCAATAGCTAGAAAGAGACTCATGTCAATCGTGATTAACCACCAATTTTTTTCACTAGTCTATCCGCGGTGCGGTAGCATAGGGCTGTTTTTCCCAAAACGTATGGCTGAAATAACGTGAAAGTAAGACAGATCTCACTATTGCATCATGCCGCACTCAAGAAGCCAGCCAGTAAAAAGAAATGCATTAAACGCACAGCAAAACCAACCACAGCGTTTCGTTCTTACATTGGACTAACAGACTCTTAAATAGACTGAATAATTTCTCACTTCAGGGTGGTACTTCGGCAGGGCAATTTTAAAATTGCATGGAGGCATCCTTTATCTCAAAATTGACGAAAGTTTTAACTGACAAGGTCTGTCCACCATGGGCATACTCAACTGGTTCCAAATCCAGCTGTTTGATTAAATCAACTCTTTGCTCTAAACATTAACTTACGGATTCGAACACTGCGCATTACCATGCTGTTAGTGACAGATTATTACTACTATACCTAAAGATAATCCCGTGCAGCGATAGTTCGCTTCTGTCTGACACTCGCAGTCATCACAATGGATAGCCAATGACGTTGGAATGAAAAATGGAGAAACTAGCATGTACAGTGAACTCTGCGCACTGCCTTTTTTCTTTCATTTCCCTCGCTTGTCGTTTTTGTTCTTCGCCATGATTCCGATGGCACGTGAACTGTACACAGATTTGTGCACGAAAAGCAGGCACGTTCCCAAGCCAGAAAAGAACTGACTCAATTGTCGCAATGCACACTCAACTTCCAGTAGACTGAGGCACCTATTATGGAAAGCGTTATCATTCGCCATCGATCGCTGAGAGCGTACTGGCAGTACAGAGGATTCGAAACTAACACTTAGATCACCCATGAGATGACAATTATTGACAACTTCAGATTGAACCCTGATCGACCAGAAAAAACCGGCAATGACCAAACGTTCAGTCCAAAATGGTAGAATACTTTCTTGGATGATAAGATTGCCTGGAAGCCGGACCCGAATCAAGACATAGCGAAAAAGCCGAACCTCCTGTATACGCAGACGTTCGCGCATCGCTTTAGTCAGTAGCATTCCACTTTCCTCAATCGTCCGCTGATACTGTTCCATTACACGCTTTACTTCTTCACGACTCAGACAAAAATATTCATCAGGAAGTTGTTCTTTGGACGGCATCGGAGAGAAGGAACCTGAAATCTGAACAGTACAATACTACACGTGTGATCAACGGCGAAAGGCGGCAAAAACGTATGAATTAAATAGTGGATAAACAGTTACAAAAAAATTTATGATGACATGGAGTCCGCGCATACGATATTCTGAATAGACAGAAAACAGATCAGGTAAACAGGAGTGAACTTAGTGCATAGCAAGGCATAACTAAAGCATACCTAAATAATAAAAAAATTACAACCATAATCCGAACGTTATATAAGACTTTAATGAGCATAAGCCGTCGGGTTTAAATAAACAAATCACGTCTGACAAAATACTTAACGTGACGTAGACATGATAATCGGAAAAGTAAAATACAAGGGGAAGGTCCATTCGCATAACTCGTTATGCAGCAAAAACCAAGCACCTTGCACCTGAGGCATGCAGTGACCATATCAAACACACTAAGCTGGAATAAAACCGACAACACCAAAGTTCAGTTTAGCCACCACAAACATTAACTCGCATTGACATGATCCGTCTTCCGCTGCCACTACAAAGTACTACCTATTAGCCCAGAAATCAACTAAGAAAAGTGAATCAACAACAGCAAGGTCAAAGGTCAGATAAACTGCATAAAAGTAGGAGCACTTCAAACACACGAATGCCAATGATTGCGGGACTGCTCAAATCACTTAATGTCTTGACACCAGGCGTTCGACGGAGATATCCTGAACCCCAATACGATAATCCGAGGTGTTCCAATCGACATAGCCTTCAAGTCTTCTGCAATGTCAAAAACAGACCACCTCTAATCATCATCCACAAAATACCCGCCTCAGGGAATAGCGCAGAGGCAGACGATTTTCGGAGTTGCGCAACACATAACAAAACCACAACTAATTCAGATTCCATGGTTCTTCAAAATGTTCAGTCCTTAAGATCAGTACCCAAACCTCGTAACCTAATGAAGAATTTATCAAATTACACCACAATGGGGATACAAAGACACATGGACGTTCAAAAACTGATATCCGTCGCCAATTTTCTGCCCTCAAAACCATGCAACTGAGCCACAAAGCAAGTCTAAGCATATAGCTGTTGCGTGAAATCGGTGGCCACTGATAATCGGATGGATGTCAGTTCAACCCAATTCCGGCATCCAAAGTGACGAAAGCCATACAGACCTGTGGACGCAACCATCTAGTCAGATGCAATGGTAGGCATAACAGCCGTTATCGACTTTTATCCAACACTTCTCTCACGAGTACTTGGTTCGACCTCAGACTGAAATAGTCCGTAACAGCGATTCAGACTCAAAAAGTGCAAAACAACCGAAACACAGCTAAATGGTCCATGAGCCAGCAGGGAGTACTTAGCCTTTCAATCAACAATATGACAGGCATACCTGATTTCAGACAGTTCATTATCCTCTGCGCAAACAAAAATTCCGTCATAATCATATTTAGATAGGGATACTTCCATAAACACTCCAAGCAGAAAGTTGAAAAGAGCGAAAGAAGACGACTTCGGTGAAGACCGATCCTAACGATGAAGTCGGGTGAAAGATAACCATAAACACGAACTCCCCCTCACCTTCTAACATGTAAGATTAGGAAAAGATAAATGAATTACTATAACACATCCTTCAGGGACTAGCAACATCAAAACAGTTCATGACCGACTGAGTTGATCGTACCTATCACACCAAAGAAGATAGAAATCACGAACCACCGGAAGGTGTGTGTTCTAAAATCTGCCACAGAAAAGATGTAATCGATACAACCCAGACCAGGTCGGAATTCGGCTTCATTCTCTCGTGCCCCCTTCACAAGAGACAGACAATCAGCGGAAGATACCGACTGAAAACAGTCCGACCGCAGATTTTATTTCTGCTATTAATTTTCCAAAAGAACTTGCCCTTTTCTCAATATTTCGAAATCGATGTTATTTTAAATATTGCGCCGTCGAATATTTTTATATGTCCGCAAAAAGATTCGTAACAACTCGTTCTGTGATTGGCTATCCCACATATCGACCAAGGCCGCCCAACAAAACTATATAAACGATAGAGCTCACTTGAACTCTGACTTGTGTTGGTGGGTCACCAATAAACGCGCGGCAGTACCCTGTGTTCGTCTTCTCTCTTCCCCTAGCGGGCTGGGCTAGCTGTTCGTATTTCGCGCCGCTTACTGTTCCGTGTGGCCGCTCATTCAACGGAGCAGCAGTTCCGCCCCGTTCGTTTTGCGACTACGGGCTTTGAGTCTTGAGTCTGAACTTTTGTGTCCCCAGCCTCTGTGTGTTCGTGTCCTACTAGGCCACAGGCTGTTTGCTCCTGTGCTATCGTCCGCCGCTAGTGCTTGCGTCTTGTGCTTCAGTGTGTGCATAGATCAACCAAACTCGGCAACATATCACAGACCCAGTCACACACCGATTCATTTACGTCTGATAACCAGTCGTAGTCTGGATCGAAACATTACAATAAGCGTTTTATAACTCGGTGTGCCTTCATTTTTTTCTTCAATATGCAACTTGAGCTGCAGATGTTCTCCCTTTTGAATCATGAATGCGTGTATAACCAGGTAGATCCATACCCAATCCCGTAACTGATTAAACCAAAACGTAAGCAGACGGAATCCGTCCACGAGCACAAGTAACAAGTCCCAAACAAGATCTGGATTTAAGCATGGATCTGTGGGCTCAAATGTACTACTGCGAACACCGATAACCTACCTCTTCCACACGTAATAGCCCCTTTTCCGATCTTCATCGAAGGACAAACTTTGTTGTCAAAATGTGCGCTGGATAATGGACAGACTAGAACATGCCATACAGATACCATGGGCGGCTCATAGTGATAACGGTAGAACGAGTAGTGTGCATGCATGACCATGATGCACTTGATAGTCGATCAAACAGTTGGATGTAATTTCTCAAGTTTTAAAAGGGGGACAGAAGTAAATAACAACAATTACGTAGTGGAAGCCCTAAACATCTCAACAGTGAGTGAAAAGTGCTTTGAGAACAAATTCCCAACTCACCATGTACACCTTTGTATCTCGATGAAGCTCGGCCAAAATCGGCTGAGCCGAATTCAACAGATCCAACATCCGCTGTAAATGAACACTGTTGCTTGCATCCTCTTCGGAAATCACCAAAAAGGGCTCCAGTTCCGGCTCCGATTTCGGTTCTTGGTCGTCGGGTTCCGCGGTCTTCCGCGCAGGCAGGGACTGTTCTCGGAACCCGCAGACCTTCACAGAAAAAGCGAAGCACAATAGTCAAGGGTATTCATATTTTTACAACGGCGCAAAATCACGCACGCATGCAAATGCACCAATGATGAAAAACGAATTACAGGAATGAAAAACTGATCAACACGAAAGATCACTTTTTTCAACCCCATATATTTTCACGACAACAACCATGAGGCTATGCGTGGTAGAACTCGGACGACTCATACTGTTTAGAGAAATGTACGACGAATATACACATACGAGTTTTGGTTGATTAATTCCATTTTCTTTTCATCACTGTAATCGTTCAATATGGGCATATCGTCTCCAAACCAACAAACAGACACCAATTTACTTGCATGAGACCAGCCTTGGAATGATACCAACTATATTAAAACAATAATCGAAAAGCCGAATATATATATATATATATATATATATTACATGACGTTCTATCCTCGCTTCTAAGGCTGAGTCAGGCCAACTGACAAAGAATTAACAATGAACCACAAATGTGGTTCTTCTGTTGACTATTTAATGAGCTCCAATGCCACTACACGATGAAAACTAGATTCTACTGAAACACCAATTAAGAGTGTTTAAGTATAACCACGAAACCGAGCGCGCGCTTCCGCGGAAGTTTCGGCCGGGTACTACTTAAGATCGTGTGCATAAAGACGCACATAGAAACATATGTCACTCTGATAGATGATCACACAAAATACACCGTGATCAGCGGATTTGAAATTCGAAACCGCGAAACTCCTGAGCCAGCAGACGCGTAATTCACCAGACCACCGCAGATAGCGTATGAAATACACATCTGAGTCGTCGAAGATGGTGCACAACAGTCTGATGGAGATTACCAACAGTTCACGCGCACCAATCAATGTCCAGAATGTTCACCAATGTAGGCGTCATTTATCTCACGCAGCTCATTATTCTCTGTGTGGACAAAAATTCCGTCATAATCATATTTAGATAGGGATACTTCCATAAACACTCCAAGCAGAAAGTTGAAAAGAGCAAAAGAAGACGACTTCGGTGAAGACCGATCCTAACGATGAAGTCGGGTGAAAGATAACCATAAACACGAACTCCCCCTCACCTTCTAACATGTAAGATTAGGAAAAGATAAATGAATTACTATAACACATCCTTCAGGGACTAGCAACATCAAAACAGTTTATGACCGACTGAGTTGATCGTACCTATCACACCAAAGAAGATAGAAATCACGAACCACCGGAAGGTGTGTGTTCTAAAATCTGCCACAGAAAAGATGTAATCGATACAACCCAGACCAGGTCGGAATTCGGCTTCATTCTCTCGTGCCCCCTTCACAAGAGATAGACAATCAGCGGAAGATACCGACTGAAAACGGTCCGATCGCAGCGCGTACTAAGCTATTCCCTGTGATCAGTCACCCTTTCATATAAACTGGTACAATTACTGACTCACATCACTTCCCCGCAATATGCCCCCTTTCCCAGATCGACCACAGGAATCTTGTTAACATCTACACTAAAACCTAAACACCGTCATTGAAAAAGGACGGAGACAGTCCATTTGATCCCCAGCCTCATCTTTCAGATTATTGATCACCCGGATGACTTGCATTTACGATGGAGGACTGATACCCATATACAGTAGTTGATTTGCAGCCATAGCTGGAACATACAATGTGGCAGTGGGCCAGTAGAATTGCTCATTGAATTACTCTATCTAAAGCCCCAGACGAAGATCCTGAAAGTGATTTAACGAGCCGTCCGATTCATAAACCATCTACCTCACTTACAACCAGTTCGATTCAGATTTTACGACCATCAACGATGCATCAACGTCCTCTGGTTTTGGTTCCTACCTCACAGCACCGTTTATCCAGAAGAGAAAACAGTGGGAGATCAATTGCAGGGTAATAAGTAGTAGACCTCACAGCCGGTCGAATTCATTAATCGTCTCACTCAAGCCCAGATATTTCGGATTAGTACTCCAAATAATTTGCCAAATTTGGCGGTTATTGCAGACGGTCAAAATCTTCATTGCATGCTACTCCCTATCCGCTGTTCTCAGCATTACCTTTTCAGTATCTTGATGATCTGACGTCTCGCGGATTCACACACCTCACTGAATGCAACATCCCGGTGAACGGATTTGCAAGTATCCAGCAGAGCAACTAGTATCGAAAATATTTATCGTTTGTCCACTTCACACGGTCCGTGTTCTTGCGTAGCACCTTGCAACTGCATGCAGACTTTTTCCAACTGCGCCCGATGTTCGTCTGCATCCAAGGTACTGAGTTCTGTTGACAACTGGGTAAAAACACAAACTGGAACTCAGGTTGACGACAGTCGTCGAGAGGCATAATTTTTTGAGTCACTGGGTCACGATCGAGAAGCGAACAAATGCAAGGATGGGCCAACCTGAGACCCGAGTCCACATACAGATCGGATTGATCGATGCCACCGGTGAGTCATTATCTTTTAATCGGAATATCTGCACCAAGTGATAAAAGCGAAAAGTCCCGCTTCGACGTGATCCCCATGCGTCGTTATCAAACTTGATGCGACAAGATAAGAAAAATATTCGCAAGTCTCTTTCCAAAAAGTAATGCGTAACTAACAATGGTTACTTAAATTTTGACAGCGCTTTTATTGGTGTGATTACCATCAAGATCTGAAGTTACATGCTCGTGCACTTCTCTCCGGCAGACCTGAAACCATTTTCGTTTGCGCATAGCTTTCTGAGTACAGTGGAAACACGGAAAATTTACATGCACAGGTAAAAATTTGCATTTTGCATACAAAGGAGTTCTATACAAAAAACTCCTTAGTTCACCAAAAGCATCTCAAGTAGAATCGCTCCCAGAAAGATTGGCCCTCAACGATCATTGAAGATGAAAAGGCTTTTGCACACCATAAAGCGCTCATGATTGGCCCCAAAGAAGCGTGTTTATATAAGATTGGATTTTGAAAGTCAGCAACTAGTGTTGAATGGGATGCATCAAAATATGAAGGCAGTCTTGAGCGGCATATTCGCAACTATTGTTCCGCGTGTTATCGACTATCATGGAACATAGCGTGGAATGTAGTAAGTTCAGACAATTGGTAGATACTAATTTACAATGACAAGAAGTCGTTATAAGAAATCCGGAACTGTCCAATATGTGATGATCAAATCAAGAAATAATGAGCCCGAGTCCAGACTTCGCACTTGTCAGCTAAATCTGGTGACATAACCCCGTCGTCACCTGGACTGTAAACGATCTCAAGCTTTGGTCACGACTCTTCGCATCCGGAAATTGTCCGCACTTGTGCAAAGGCATCTAAAGACAGCTGCGTGCCACGCAGTGACTCCTAAAGTCAGGGACAAGAAGATGAAAACCGAGCTGATGACTACAAAATGGGTTCAGTTCACTGAACGGGTGAAGGGGGATGGACAACACAGTAGGCATTCGTTCGAAAAGCGTCCTCTACACCAAACATCACTGATATTCGACGATGATGTTGCGACGCGGCTGTTGTGACCCACCATAGGTTCAGTTTCCACTAATAATCTCTTTTTGAGATATTTTATTCCAGCTGAGACAAGAAAAAACTTCTGGGTTATCGGCGCTACTATAGGTTTAGAGAATGTCGAACCCTAGACCTGTATTCATCGAAAGCTACATGAACTGAAACGTTGGTAAACGGCTTCCGTCGGGTAGCGAACATCACATCCCGCTCTGTAGCTTCATGGATCAGGCCAACTGGTTACAAATTCGAGGTGAAGCTGCCTAAGATAAACCCTCAAAACGGTGCAAATAACCGCACTCCTGATCACGTAGTGGTAAGTTGTTTAGCATCCGCGCGTAATACTTTAAGCGCTTCCCAAGCAGTTGCTAAAATCTATTCTAAACAGAGCTCAGGCTTGAAAACAGTCATTTAACTTTTTTCATGCTGGTCAGTTTATTTGAGCACACTCCTTTCTACCAAAATCAGGTCACTGGAAATCGACATGGATCATGAAGACGTGCGTGGATGTGCTTTTGTGGTGGAAGTCTCCATCTCATTTTATCTATGGGCCGATATCGTCTCTGTCTGTGTATTCCAGTGTACACACACACCGCTGTGTAACTCATTTGTTCATACTAAGTGCGACTGCTCAGGCAGGGGTGCAATAGATCTGTGTCTAACCCAAGGTATCTCGGCCCCAACACAGGCGTGGTCTTGTGTGTGTGTGTGTGTGTGTGTGTGTGTGTGTGTGTGTGGTCCGGCTGAACTTTCCCAATTAAAATTTGCGATGCACCAGTGGGTATCACCTTACCTCTCTTGGAATATTTCACAACCGTTTGTCCGCGACAGTGTGAATTTTGGAGGATTTTACTACCAAGCCACAACCGTAAACTACCCTCAGTATTGCTCGAAGTGAAGGTAGACTTCGAGTTTTTTCATTGATGGTTAATGGAGGGTAAGTACGAAAGAAATAGCGAAAAATTAAACAGTACAACCTTCACAAATACCAGTTGGTGTTTCTTTTTGTTGCTATATACATACATATATATTCAAGTGTATGAATTTCGAGACTTACTAATACAACCCGGCAACAGATAACGGTACAGTCACATTATTTTTTATTTTCTTGTGACCTTACTCACTCTTATCAACAGCTCAGTAGTTGATTTAATGAACTATCCACTAAAACCACGGCTACTGACTGGATGATATCAGCACATTATGCTATGGATTAACCTCCATCAAAGATAATGGACAAATGCGACGAGCAGAGCAACGTCTTACCAAGCTGTGCCCTACCTTGCACATACCCAATGTGGCGGACGTGAATATAGTTACCGAACTGGCTATGGCGACTGATTCTCAGTACTTTCTGTCCGGAAGTAAGAAAACCGACCAAGTGGTGACCAAACGAGAAACATTCTAAGTAGGAAATGTTGTGGATGGAAAATAATTCGGAACAGGGGGTCACTCACTGACAGCGCCACTTAACCCTGAAGTGAACAGTGCAAGAATTTTACTACCCCGAAACGGTAAGTCTCACCCTAGATAAGCTCTCATTTTATGTCAAGAATCTCCATCGATTGCCATTATTTTCGCATAACAACGGACGCTGGACCATAACAAATGTCTCAACCACATATCCACCAGATTCGATTGAGCATTATATTATGTCAGGGCCATAACGGCAGTGGAAGGGGCATCCCCGCATGCGGTACGGATCACCAGAAGGAAGGTGGAAGGGAAACCGGCAAACTTGACCTTGGAAATCGGAGCACCACAGAACCACATAGTCTCATTAGGTCAAGTGATTTAACGAGCCGAACAAAGGCAAGTTGATGCTTACGGTCATTTATCATATTCTGGATCCACAGCTACTAAAAAAATTCTCTATATTCTCCCCTACTCTACCAATCCTACGGAGATAACGATGCTTAAACACCGAAAGGCTCCTCACATCTGTCCTTAACGGCTAACTTCCTGAACCGTATAGTACAACTGGCCTTATTATTGCCGCATAAATTCGATCTTGGGTCGATGGTCAGACGTCACGCCAACACCAAAGATGAATCAAATGGGTAGACGTCAATAGAGTCTTCTGTATACGTGAAGATACTTCATCCGATAGACGACCACTAGGTGAGACACAACGACGAAAATGAATCTATCAACTTCACTCCATTCTTCGCTTGCTGGAACGAGGTTCGGCTTTGAACCAATCCAGTCCTGTAACAAAATATATTTTGGTGCAAAACGCATTCCATACATACCCACACTATCGTCCAGACAGTTGAGAAAAACTTGTAACTTAGGTTCCCACTCAACAACATAACATCATCCGTATATTCGAAGTCAGACAGTTTCCTGTCCGAACAAATACTGATTTCTCCATTCTTATCCGAAGGTTTGGCTACAGGGAGAATTATCACAGTGACCAATGCTTCATACAAAGGGTAAAAGGGAGCAACTCTGACAAGCACCTATTCCCGTGGTGAACTCGGGTGACAGATCACCGCAGGCACGAATTAGGCTTCAGTTGTTCGGATATAAAGATTGTGAGTGAAACAAATTCCTCAACCACAACGAATTTACGTTCAAGTACTCATTTCTGAGCGCCTATTTGGTCATTAAAACCTCGGTCAGGGAAGAAATTGACATGATTTTTAAACATAAATCTTTCCCGAGAATTAGGTAAGCAGCACAGGATAATGCCTGCGAGCAGTATACATCAAATACTTACCAAACCAATTCTTCTGTGATTTTCACAAAGACTTATAACCTACCTTATAAATCAATACAACCACCGATTCACATATCCTAGGAATCTGTTACCCCGTCCAAGTTTACCCTAGGAGTACCGTCAGATCCGACGCTAACACTCCACCGCCGTCCTTGAAGAAAGACAGAAACAACCCACCTGCCCCAGTTGCCTTGTGCAGTTTCAAAAAATCTATCTCCCTAATGAACCCCACTTAGGATTTGGACGAGGATTTACCGGCATTGTTTCACTTGCAGGCATAAATGGAAAGTCCACTGAGCCAAAGCCCAAATAAACTGCTCCCCAAAGTGCTCCGCTAATGCCCTAGACGACACTCCTGAGAGTGAATCGATGAACCGTCAGATTCCATTATCGCATCCCTTACACCTGGCTTCCGTGCACCGGTACTCCTAACCAGTCGATAAAAGTTGCTACTATTGCCGATATCTAGATTTTTCCAGTTCGCTGCATTTCACTATCCACCTCTGCTCGTGGTCATTCCCCAGGCTTTTGGTCAACTAACGTCCAATCGATTGACCTGTCTCACGGTACGTGACCTCCAAGAGGACGGATTTGCGGGCATCCAACAGAACAGCCGATATCGAGGATATCCATCACTTCTGAGGCTTGCATACCCTAGAGTCCTGCCTGGCAGTTACCACTAAGTGAAAGCTTTCTTTGATCGGCCACCAGTGTTCTCTCGGATTCTGGGCATTTCGATATAACGATAACCAGGTTGGGAGCTCCGAATGTATCTGACGTCGGCGATTATCATCCAGAAGCAGCTGTGCAGGGTGGTTTTCGTGTTGATGCGACTACAGACTAGATGCAAACAAAAACACTATTCGAATCCACGGGTGTGGAGAAGAACAAACGAAAACATTCGGTTGACCCATCCAACCGGTGCCCGATAGTAATATGATTAATCTGAGCTCGGTACTTCGAAGGCGAAGAAGGGCACCAGGTGATCCGATTTCGCCTCGCATGGCAAAAGTTTGTGTTAGAAGCAGTCCGTAGTCGGAACAAAGTTGGATGAGGCGGCCACCGTTCTCAGTGTGATCCCCCAAGGCAGATGGGCTTTCGGTGTCGTTCTGACCCCTCCAAGTGGTTAAGCTGGGCGACAAAACCACTAGCTATGATCACAACACCCGCTTAACACAAACTCGAAGCAATCGGGGCAAGTCCCGGTAGAACTCGTCTTTGGCCTCAAAAGACCTGCAATCCGTGGCCGCATACATACGTATGACGAACTAATGATGCTTCAGTCGACTGCTATTGGCGTGTACAGAACCAACTAACCGAACTCCACATAAACGACTGTCGATTGGGATCCAGTCTAATAGTCTTCGCTCGGCTCGTACACTCAAAGCAATCGAAATACCAGCATTCCCAAGAGCGTTTAAAATCAGACCATCTGATATGCGAAGAGTTAAGCAGGAGAATGAGCTTTTATATGGGCTGTGAAGAGTGGTTACGGAAAGGCGATCTTGTGTGCGCGTTTCGGGGACGCGGCATGTAACTATTTACGGTTTCTAGGTAGGGTAACTTGTTTTCCTATTTGGTTTGGCGTGTGGAGATTGAAGGGAGCTAGGTGAGGTGAAATCTGGAGCTTAAGTATTGCATCCCTACACTAATGTTGTCATTGAATCAATCTATCAGGCTCCAATTTGTCACGGTATCTTATGTGGTTCTTAAATCGGCAGAACGAAAGTTTGCAAGGCCCCTCTGTAGAAAGTGTTGGAGGTTCTTAGGCGTGTGATAATTTGCGGCTGCTCACACTCCATATTGAGATTTTCTTTAGGAACCCGACACAGCTGTCATCAGAAGTATACCTATTTCTACCCATTCTGTTCAAAGCTACGCGCAACGAGGTCCTGACTGTCCTGCGCCACGGCCAATGCAGTATGGGATCCAATATAATTCATTGGATTGGTGGGCAAATACTGTTATAGAGTCTAGTTCCCAAGCAGGGGAACAACTACGATTCTCAATTAAAGCCTTTGGTTCTAACTAGAACCTGTCCGCAGAGCAGCGGAAGATGGCTGAGTAGATGCCAATCTACTTGGATCAATTATTCTGCCATCACTTTTCCGACTGAGCTGCCAGGTCAAATCAATCCCAAAACCTGGAGGATCACGAAATTATTTTGTCAGGTCTATACACATCGACCTTTCAGGAACGACTGAGTATATGGCTTGGCATAAGCCATCCTGCATAGCTGACTGATGTCACATCACGTCAGGTTAGTTTCATTGTACCGGAAGACCCGGGGAGTTTTAGCTGTTCAACGGATCAAACTTAACCGCATTATCTATTTCTTTGCTTCCAGAGAACCCCAAAGTTCAAATCAGCACTGCACTACAGCAGCATCATGCAGTGAGATGATCCAAAGCAGATATAAAAATTCAATCCTCACTCAGATGCAAAACATTCACTCTGATACTTATTGATACTATAAAACGGACTATGCATCAATCAATGGTCAGGATATGCATCACAAGTTTGCCATTCAAAAAAGGCAGCACAATTTTCGGTACGTGTTCGGGCACTCAAACCTGTAACGCTTTCAATGCAGCCACATTACGCTTTGTTTCGAGCTCCTTCTTCAATCCAAAAGTAAAACACTGAGACATTGTCGATGCTGACCTCATCACAACAATACCGACATCAGCTGAATCAAGAACGAGGCGGATCGATGGGCAGTCTTATCCTAGCGCACTTAGTTGCGACTGGGCATAAAGTGAACCAGACAGTAACCAGATCGGATATGGTGTTCTATATCAATGCAAGAGCGTTCATGTATGCACTGCCAATTCCTGAAGTCACCGGCACCAAAAAGTTATCCCCAACCCACAAGCACAAAAAGACTTGGTTTAGACAGTAAAACTATCATGGTCTACAACTGACTAGGACCGAATGTGTCGGTCGCCGTGTCGTTCAAATCTTGAGTTGGACAAACCAATCACATGGGAATAGCAATATAGTTAGTACAACTATTTTAGATGCCAGCATTGTTACAACTACCCGACGAATAAAAGTAAACATGGATTATTACAAAAAATCGTGTACCACAAGCAGCGAAATGAGGAACGTGGTCAAACAGAAATAAAACTCAAGGGCAGATAAGACGGTCCATAGTCCAGTATACTTCCAGGCTATATTTTAATATGATGAAAATTGTTACTCTCGCGTGAATCGGCAAAACATCACCCAATCACTATAATGGCATTACCAAAAAACTTACTTTGAAAAACAGATTGGCTCCTTTAATCGATAGTAGGTCGCTAACTAGCTGATTTCGGACACGTAACCGTCGAAATGTAGGATTTTGTGGGTTCTCGATAAGATTGCTTAGAATGCGAGCGAAATTTTGCTTCCGTTTTTCTCTCCACTCAGATGCAGTAGGCTGCTCGGATATGGGGACATCAGGTAGCGTAGGTGGTTTTGTTAGCTCTAGATGACGTATTACCGTTAAAGCGGCCGCTTCCGGTAGATCACTAGATGACTCCGACTCCAAGTAATCATCAATAGCCCGATCGACTTCCTCACGTGTACCCACAACCGAGTCACCGAAAAGAGATGGACACCAAAATAGAACCCCTGTACAAAAAATGATCAAGCCACACGAAAACTATCAGTCGGCACGATCAACAGGTGGACCAGCAAGCTCCAGACAATTTTTACGAAAAAAAACCTGACAGCTTGTGTAGTCGTGTTTCTCACTTTCCCTATATAGTTCTGTGACCCTTATATACAACAAGACTTCCTTCTATTGGCAGAAATTGAGCTCCAAACATTACCGGTGCAGTGAACTTAGGTTTTTTCTTTTGAACATAAAATCCTGCATGTCAAAAGAACCTAAAAATTGACAAAAACATCGAGCGATAGCGCATTTTCTTCGGAGCCCCATAACTGATCGCTTCGTTTGCAACACAAGGTTACTGAGGAGAACTATATAACCGGTAGGTTTGGTGGCCTCCAAATCCCTCAGGGTGATGGAGAGAGGGTGTCACTGACTCCGACATAGCCACTCAATGCCCTTGGAATCGTCCCCAGACAGCTGTGCTTATCAGCAGTCTCTGCTGAAGAAGTCCTAGTCAGTTTTTTCGTGCCGGAGATGTAATCGCAAAAGTACAGGGAAGCCAAATGCGTGGCACTAACAGACTGTTTCAGGTGTTAAATCATTCAGTCAAACTTCGAGTCAGGCCTTGCCTACTTCGATTGGAGAGGTAGTATAGGAAAACCCTAACACTGTTCCCGTCATCATCGTTTTGCCCCAAACTGTTTACCTTTTATGATGTGGTTCTGAAGGAGAGTGACCTGAGCACCCCAGGTCAACCTCGCACTCGGGAAGCACCAGATTCCAGTTTCGCTGTCAGGCAATATTGACTGCCATTGAGGACGACACGCGAACAAACTTGACCCAGTAATATATATATATATATATATATATATATATATATATATATATATATATAATCACTGTTAATCATGATTTGGGGAATCCTCATTTAAGAGAGACCTTGATTTACACCAAAGTCGACCTTTCGCCAAAATCATTCAAAGGCGCTACCTTTATTCCCCCGCATTCGCATCGCGAAAGTAAACCAGTGAGCCAGAAAGAGTGAAACCTTTCGGTATCACAATATTAGCGGCAGTCAACTGATTAAAGAACCTTATTCGATTTGAGTTTCTGTGTCCAAACACAACCAGCATTTCAAACTAAAAAGACAACTATTTACGAAATATCAAACCAATGAAGTAGGCCAAGCGCATGTTTTTGTGCTGGAAACGAATCTTACCAAAAAGTAAACAAAGTCAATGATATTCCTGTTAAAATCTCACAAGTTCTTTTCTTAAATCATGAGGCAAATCATTACCAATGTTTCATGCAGCTTGTCCAGAGTGAGCTAGGAAATATTTAAATTGATACGGAGTAGGGGTTAACAGCGTAATAAGGGCGGGGGTGTAATTACTCCGCACAATAATGGCAAATGCTGAATGTGCTAATTATATATATATATATATGTATATATATATATATGTACATATGCATATATATATGCATTTAATCCGGCGGTACACTAAATCACCCTTGGGAGCTTCGGCTGGCGCACTCAGTAGAACACTTAGGGGGGCAATTTGCTTGGCCCACAGACACAGTGGGCCTTCCAGTTATCCCTGAAAGTAAGCCAATGCAGGAAGATGCCAGCCCTTCATCCGAAATGAAGACGATGGTGGAGATAGGCTTTCCTAAAAGGTATAAGCGGCTGGACCAGGTTAACGGTCGCCATCCTTCTTCAAGGATGGCGGCGAAGTGTTAACATCGAAGTTAAAAAAACTCCTCGGACGATGTTTCACTGACGCAGCAGACATCAATCGAAAGTGAGTCAGTCCACTGTCAGAGCTGAACGCGCCTGTTAGCCAGCCTGCATTAAAGTGCGCACACTGAAGGCTGACGAAGTTTGAGAAAATGTGAGCTAGTAGACTGAAAACCACCTATCTGACAATGAACCGTTGCGAGTATCGGGCGTAGTATCAGTGGGGGCACTATGAGTAGGCAGAAAGGGCAGATACATTGGGTTGAAGACAGAAGAGACAGGTTGAATAAAAGAGGAAATTCTATCACTACCCACCCCGCTCGATGCTGTTTGCAGCGCGGTCCTGATTATCCTGCGCGACCCCCGATACAGTATGGAATTATTCGTAGGCGTATGACTCACGGGGATTGATGGACGGATGCTGCTAGGGAGTCCATCTACTAAGCTGAAGAACGATTAGGGTTTTCAACCAAAGCCTTTGGTTCTGACAAGAACCTGACCGCACAGCAGCGGGGTATAGCTGAGTGGGCGCCTATCTACTTGGATCAACTATTCTTCCACTCCTTTTTTAGACCGAGCTGCTAACTCAGATTAACCCCTGACTTGGAGGACCAGGAGGCTACTTCGTCAGGTCTCTACCTATTGACCTTCCAGGCATGGTTGGATCTTCGGTTTGAGATAAACCAACCTGTGTAGCTCGTTGGGTCATGGAGGCACGCAAGCCGTCACACCATGTCAAGGTGTAGTCTCCTTGTGACACTTGATGACATCACGTTGAACCATTAAACAACTTCGCGAATTCCATTAGATGTGGTGGCACACAATCCTCCCATGTAAAAGGCCTGCGTTCATACTCTGGGCAGGATGACGAATATGCACCACTGATTGACTCTAATTAGCGAAACGCGAGTCTCGTTGGTCTCAGGTACAAGGCTGACCGGAGAACCAAGGTTTGTACGTTCGAATTAGAGTTCGATGGACAGACAGTCAAAGCTGGAATATTTCCTGACCATTCCGTTGCATTTAGTCTCGTCCCTAGATCGCTTTCGGTCAAAAAACTTCATTCCTGGACGTCTATTCTGTTTCTTCATGGCCTACTGACTGCCTTAATGAGAGCATCCGAAAAATGGGATTTCCAGAAAATAGGCTGAATTTTTAGCTAATGACTGGTGTTATTCAATATGTTGTTTTTTTAATCTTCCTTTTCTTCACCAATGCAAACGATCTCCCCAGTAGTTCATCTGGTCGTCAAATCAAGTATAGGCATGGCATACACGAAATCCAGAGTTAAATATAACTATATATATTTTTTATCACATGCCTCACGCATGAGTGCACTGGAAGAGAAAAAGTAAATGGCTGCTAGGGCCCAGTACACGGGGGAAACGCAAACCACGACCCTGGAACTTGGAGTTGCATATAACCGCACAAGGTCAGATGCTGTAATGAGCCGAGCTACAGCGAGTTGCCGCCTACCGACAGATCTGGGGTCCCAAACTTCATCTTTATGATGACCTCGTCATGATACCTGAGTTTCCCCTAAACGAAAGAACGCATAATGCCACAGTTCTTAGTGTTCCTTACGGTTACGAGACCCGGTCTGACTGCATTGAGAACCCCCGGCGACTTTTTGTAATCGGTCATCGAACCATTGCTCGGCAACTGTGAGTGAGCAATGACGGGGTACATCATCGTGTGGGGTACAAACAACCGTCCTTTCAATGAATTGATCACTCTACACCGTCTTTAGTGGCTTAGGCACGTTTGGCTATGACCTGGTGTAGATGCATAAAAAACAGCATAAATTGACATCAGTCAATCCTCCCGTATTCTTTGTTGGGATCAAAGAGATGAGGAGGGCCGCTAGTTGGAGACGCTGAGAGACAGGAATGAGAATCGAAGTCAGTGAGGTGAATTCTACACGGCCTGTCTGCAGAGCACGTCTCGTAAAATGTCCTGAAATGAAGACTCTATAAAGTATGTGCGATGGAAATATAGACAAAACTTATCTTGTCGTTTATTATTTACCCCTCCTGTATCTATTTTCCATATAATTTTATTTAAGTACTGTTGCGTTAGCACCATGCTTGTTTTCAAGCCGGTGTAAAACAAACATGTCGATGGGCGTTTCGAAGACGCCTATTTTGAAAGTTTCCGGAGTTCTAACGGGTTAGCCTGCTTCTCTACCTAGAAGTACAAACTAACCAAAGGAACTAAACACTAGTTAAAGCCCTGGGTTCGGTTTAAACATTAATGCTCTAGTAATGCTAGTATTAGATAAATCTACCGAGCAGCAATCATTTGTAGCAAGTTGAACGGTCTCGAAATCAGAGGAACGAAAGTGAAAAGGATTCTTCGAGAAAGAGCCCTGGCGTCTGAGCGAGTGATGCTTCACGGCTTTCCACGTTGTATAAATGCATATTTGGAAAGCCCGACTGGAGTACTTCATTCAAAAGTCTCATTTGAATGCAGTGGGGCGTTAATCCAGCATGCATGTGACGGAAACAACCATGGGGAAGCTTTTTAAGGGTCTGTCGCAAAAGGTCTCGTCGACATTCTTTCTCTGTTTTCTGTTTGTTGCGCTCATTAACAAGTGCTTTATTTCATGCTCCCAGTGAAGCAGGCGAAACGGGACAAAACGGAACGAAACGGGGAAGTAGCCGAAAGTGTGAAGACGTAGATAAACCTAAAGTTTGCCACCCTGATGTCCATCTACTGCAGGCACTTTGACTGCAAATATTTTATGACCTGATTCGACCATGTGTAGTGGAACAGGCGTGCCTCATAGCCACGAGGGTCTACTACGCGCGGGGGGCCGACAACCATGACCCTGAGGCAAGAAGTTGCATAAAACCGCACAAGGTCTCCATTGGTCACGGCTTTAGTACGACTTTGTTTGTCAGGGTGACTTTTGCAGAGGCTAATTAGCCAGGGATGCTGAACTAGAGGTTGCTTAAATAATTATTTATGTGGCTGATGTTTCTCAGGCTTCCGAGCATTGCCCTGTATCTTCGATTTAGGAAGTTCTTGGAGGCACGCAAGCAACTAAACCGCGTCAAGGAGCAGTCTCGGTGTGATGAAGCACTGGTTAAACTTCATGTTTCAATAGCACAATGTCTGACGATAGATTATACTGAAGTTTTCCTATCACCGAAACATCTCTCGTAAAGTTTCCAGACGACACGAGGAGCTTGGTGTCACGACGAATGGAAAGTCCAATAAAACTTCGTACCTTAAGTGGATCATACAGATTAGATATCAACCGATGTTCCAAGTCAACTAAGAAAATGTTTGTGATTGGCGTGTTGTTACATGTCTGTTTCCTGATCCACTCCATTTTGCATGTATACCTTAACGTTTTGTTTAACTCCTTTTAGTTCACGTGCCATCGTTTGTGAGTGACCCATTTTGACAGACATCCCTTCGTTCATTATTCAACGGTCACTCAGCCACTTACGACACAATGGTAACGACAACGAAGGTATGAACAAGAGTGGCTATCAAAATGGAACAGACTGCACCACCTTATGTAAAATTAAAAAAGAGATAGGGCTAGTGGAGCAGAGGAGACGTATTTGCACACCATTATCAGGGTCCAACTATGGCCCCAGACAACCCTGTTGTCAGCTCACCAAGACCATGATCCATACTTCCTACTATTTTTAAATAGTGTACCAGTTGTTCAGACAGTTACACAAATATACACCTAATGAGTTACCATTGACCGACAATAGAAAAATCATACTAACTTGAAAGTGAAGCAGGTTTTTCTTGTGTTGTCACTTTTGTGGTGAACTGATTCTTCAAAGCAGTCGCTTCCTGTTCGGCCTTCCGTGCTAGTTCCAGCTCTCGTTTTATTTCATTGCGCATAGAACGATCTGCACACGAAAAGGTTAGCAGAGGTCTTAGTATTAAAAACTATTCAAACTTTCAATACGGACACAAACATAGAAAGCGTTGCTTGCTTGGGAATGCTAAGATCCAGTGGATACCACGTAAATATGACTGCTAGTGAAGGAAAAGAGTAACATTGAGACGATTTGTATCAAATCCAAAGCTGGTTGGGAAAACAATAAAGACCGGGTGGTCCAAATAAAAATCCACTAGACCGGAACACAAATTCACCAGTGACCAAAAGATTAAATAAAGCACTTGCTATTTACAACTATACTTAAACATTAAGAAGATAGACCCTGGCCGTACTACGTACTCATTAGACTCGGAGAAAGACAAAATAGTAGTAGCTTCGCGTACCCTATTTTATGCCCAATGCAAATCAGCTACACAATACATCTGACTAAGTATCCATTCTGTTCAGTAGTGACCATGATGAAATTAATACTTGTGGTAACGGGGAAATGAGATGTATGGACACGCAAGCGGGAGACTGCCTTCAAAGGATTTACCCCAAACGACCGTGCCTGCCAACAACTTCCGCTGAAGAGGTCTTATCCATGGCTTTTTCGTCTCGGGGATATTACCAGTAAAGTACAGAGACGAAGGCAACTTCCCTGTGCTATCTACTGAGTTAAGTGATCCTCGTCGGTAAGTCCAGATGAATTAACCAAAGGGTTGGTCCAAAATAACCAGGGGAGGCATATGACGCATACGGCATTGCGCTCACCAGCATATGCAGCGCAGGGGTGCATGGGGTGCCTAGGATATCTGGCCCCATCCAGGAAGCCTGTGGACCACAGTATCAGTCGACGGGTTCCGGATCGCTGAGACCACCATAACACACTGCTCCCTCTTAGCCTGGGCTATTTAGTCAAGGGTTCGGGTTACAGACTTGTCAGTTAGCTCTCCGTTTTGAATGAGGGAAAATGGCTGTCACAACGAGACTACACCTTGACGTGGTGTGACGGCTTGCG
>LUCM01007818.1:0-21766 GCA_008360955.1 Fasciolopsis buskii | reverse complement strand
TCGCTCCCCAGCGGTGCCGATTACGAACGACAGACCACCTACTCCAAAAAGAGTACATCAGGAGTACCAATTTATATGTCTAACTTATTCCTTCACCTCAAATTTCTCGTGAAATGTTACCACACAGGTTGCGAATGGAGACAATTTAGTAAGACCAATAAGCAGCTCTCTGAGCTTTCAGCAGTGCAAGCGTCGCTTTTTGGTCCCCAGCATCAGACAAATTCTGGAGTACCGCTCTCCATGGGACTAGTTTCGGCGTTTTTTCTCATTCATTCGTATCACTCACGCTCACTTGACAGCCGAATGTGTTTAGCTGGATTGTGATTTGGCAATCTCACCAAAGGCATTATTTTTTTTGTGAAAAACAAATTATGCTACCCATATTCACATATAAAAGGGTATAGCCAGCATATACAGTATATACCCTTGATCTTTTGCTCTTATCAAGCTTACTGCTGGTATATCTCCTCTCCAGTAGCGTTGGATAATTTCGGAACAACTTCAAATCGAGAAGGAACTGTCCATCACCGACAGTTTAGAGATCTGTCAAAATGGAACCCCATATATATTTATCAAAGGTTTCTTCACCGCCTTTTTAGCACAAAACATGTATAGCAAATTCCCCTCGTTTCTGTAGCTCACAGTCTGAGACTGAGGACTGACATTAAAAAATACGACCTTTGTGAATGCCGTAACATCAGCTGAACCTCTCTTCTCTTATGTTTTCCAAAATGATGACGATTGTTGAGAAATTCATCTTCAACTCCACAAAACTTTCCGCTTCGTTCTTTACGCCACCCTTGCGTTACGCTTACTTTGAAGAATCTAAGTGACTCCATCGGGTTCTCTGCTTCTCATCCATCATCAAAATCTAGTCCTTATCCAGTAATTCTGTTCTGTCTGTCTTTCGCCACCATCGAACACTATGCGCTTCGTTGAAGGCTTCATCCTATTCTTCGTGACAGATTTCCTCTGCCTTGCCTCCTGTTCAGCATTATTCCTGGGGTTCGAACTGTGTGATCTCCTAAATCGAATATTCTAAATCATGGCCCGTCCTATGTTCATCTCTGTCCCTCCCATACTCTTCCGTATACGTATCTGCCGCCTTTGTTCACCGCTTGTTCTCGCAAATATTGATTCATTCTCCTTATATTCACGAGCACAGATGACTCACACACTAAATATTCCCGTCCGCCTATCTGTACACACGCGAATAACCGCATACACTAACAGCATCAGCCAACAACTCGATATCTTCGCGCTGCACACTAGCTCATGCCCTCCTCAAAAACCGCTCCTACATGTGATCAGTTCCTGATGCTCACCTGGGAGCAATGTCAGGCCACCTCTCGTAACCCTCATTTCAGGCCACTCTATTCCGTTTGGACTTCAAAATTACGTCTTGCTCTGACTTTCATGGTTATCAATCTTCCAGTAAGGTACAATCCTGGAAAACTGGCGTTCGCCTCGCCATATCTACACTATATTTGCACTCTCTCCTCCACTCCGTGCACACTCCCGGCATTCACGACTATGCGGGCCGCGGTCAAATTCACCGCTTTGATCTGCACACATCTGGCAGGAAGTCCGGCTGCTTTGGTGCACGGGGCAGCTAGACCGGCCGATCAAACCTCTCGAGCTCATCTGTTCTGGGTTTAATTAGTTGTGGGTGCCCTGCACTTTGTCAGGTGCCACAACAGCAGCGTTTCAGTTAATAGGCCCTAGTATCAGTGCTCACGCACATCCTTTTGTACTGCTTTACTCCTGCTCCTTACCATAGTTTTTCACATAGTTTCACGGAACCAACTAACTCTGAAAATTTGTATTGGTTTCTGGTGTGGACTGACGCTCCGCATGCATCTTATCATTCTTTTCCTCAAGGCTGAGGCCCACTATCACTCATTAGCCTGCTCGTTTGGCAATCGGCTGATGCTTCTAGCAACTGCACTTTATAGGAATATACCTGATATTGCCCAGTTGTGTTCGGTTCTCCACCAGCTAATTGACAAATTCCCTTCTTCTGCCAATTGCGCCTCTAGAATGAGGTAGAGCTCAAATTCACAAATTTAAAATAACCCGAAATAAACCCCAGGAATCGATTAAACGTACATCCGATGCCGCCGCCCCCGCTTGTCTCCATCATCTGCGCCCCCATTCCTCGGCCACTGTTGCCTCACAGTCCGTCTATTATGCTGCCCTCCAAATTATGCTTTTCGCTAGGTACTGCCAATTAAGTTTTCTTTCCTTGTTTTTGTGTTCTTTTCTTTTCCCACTGCATGCCACTCAGCCTGCAATATTTATTCTTATCACCTTCCGTCAGGGATCCCAACCACACGCATAGGGGTGAACATCTACCAGGGTTTATAGTTTTCATACCCTGATATAAGAGATATGCACCAGATCTGAGCAAACGGTAATGACGCGAATTACCTGTGGGCAAAAATTTTCCTCTCAGCCATTCACCATCACATGTGCCTTTATCAGCCAAGAATGTGACCCTTTAATTAAACGGTTTGTTGTTGTTGCGTAAATCCATCCCTCATCGTACGTGGGCGTCTTTCCAGGCTTATTACTGCCATCGGAAGTCATAACCATGCAAATAGCGTGTTCTGACATTGTTCAACAGATAAGACAACACCGCTGTTTGACTTACTTTGGTAGCTATTCGGGTAAACCAAAATTAGAAAAAAATTGTGGGCATCTCGCTTTCTGGTAGACAGCGGATTTATGAACATTTCAAAAATCCAACCCCGAAGAGACATGGAAGTCCGTTTGTTTCCAGTTTGTTTCCGTTCAGTTCACGTGTTACAGGGCAGAAGTGACCAAAACAGCCACAGGAGGTTTCGACGTTCTTCCGGTGTTATGCGCAGAAATCCGCATTCACCACCATCAGTGCCATCAACCTCGCGGTGTTCTTGACGTTCCAGTATATATGCTTCCCCGCTTTAGATGCACGGCATAACTGTCTATCGACGACACAGGTGTGAATCCTACCCCATGCAAATCCTCACAGGTCACACTTCCGCCAGCTGGGCAGTCGGTGGGCAGTGGTGTCCACCTCAAAAGTAATTTGATGCGGACTGGGTTACCGTAAATGTGGATTTATAGCTGACCCAAAATACTCCACAGGTAGCTGCTCAACGCCTGGCGCCAAACGACAAATAGCAGAGAATCACGTGGTTTTACTCTTGCTGTTGCTGATTATTCAGTAATGTTTTGGTCAGTTTCATCTTGCAATTATTTCTTTTTACTCAGTGGAATATTTTACTTTGTTCTTTCATTCTTTAGGCCTACATTCACCCATTATTTTTCCTCACTCTTTTCCATTAACGTTTCCCGAAGTTTCAATTGTTCATTTGGAGACCACAATTCATTCGCCTCCTTTAATTTCCGATATTCTGTTTCATAATATTATTGCCTCATTTTGTTTAGATTTCGCACTATTACGCCGACTGTTGTCGCCCTTGCATTTTTGTTAGATGTTTTGGATTTATCCCGGGGTATCGCATTCGCCTCGAATCCCGTCCGAAGCCAACACGAGATGAACACTCGCATTAAATTGGTCCTCCTGATGTACTCTTTTTGGAGTAGGTGGTCTGTCGTTCGTAATCGGCACCGCTGGGGAGCGATAAGACGGCCAATTGCTTAAGTTTGTGGTTTATAAGACGTTACGTTTGAGACAGGTTACTATTCCTCTCGTCCGCTTGATCCCATTTTTAAATCACAGACTCGTTTTTCCCTTAATTTTTCGGTATCAGTTTGCCATTGCCGCACCTGGGCCCCACTTTGCCGGAAAGTACTTATAATCCGGACATGATCCCAACCATAGAGCAGTTTCAATCTCTTTAACCCTGATACACAGCCCATCCACTTACTCGCATTGCAGTTTTTTACCCGGGGGTTGGTTAGTGACTCCTGTATCATGCCGAGGAAGGTTAGAATGCGGAGGCTGTCTTCCCCTCTTAAGGCAGATCACCAGTCTTCGGAACCGTCTCCCAGGGTTAATTTTAGTTGGTAGTAGCCTCGTCAATCTTCCACTCCGGAAGCCGAAACGATTTGGCTGCTGTAGTGTCCAAATTCAATTATTTCCCGAAATGGTTGTCTTTCTCGAAATCCGGAGGTCTTACGCAGAATATGTTAAATGGATTTTTTGTTTAAATGTTTTATGAGGTTCTAGTATGCTCGTTAATCCATTGAGCATCCAGTTCCCTCCGAAACTCCACTACTTTTCCGGTATCCACTACGGTTTCTGGCATCCCGTTATTTTGGTTCATTGCTTCAAATGCACAGAAAGTGGCTGTCATCGTCCTGTTACACGCCTGTATTCTTAGAAACGTGAAAGAAAATTTTATTAAAGTGGAGGTCCCTTAGATTTGTCAACCACTCCTCTATAAAGTTAACCAATGGATTTTCGTGTGACCTTGTGAAACAGAGAATGGATTGTGAGTCCAATGAACGGCCTCACGTAGCTAGCGCTTCCGTCATGTACCCGCCACCCATATCATCATTTTTTAAAACTTATCTGTTAGTTTGTGCCAAAATCAAAACATTAATGTAACACACTTGATTCGCAAATTCTACCGCAGTAGATAATGAAGTCATTTAAAATTTAAACACAAACGAATCCCGAACATTGGACCATAAATACTCAAAAGGACAGCTGGGCTCACGGTGCTGAATTAACAACGCAGTTCATATCGGTTTCTAGATAGCGAAGGTCAAATTCGCGTGGCGAGTGCGAACAAGCAAAATTTCAAATCAGCAATGTAGTGAATTTTACGTAGCGTCCGGTCCATTTTTACGGCGGTTACCGCATGAATTCTCTTCTCGTACGTTAGGGACTTGTAAGGTGCATTTTACAGATGGGACAGCCCGCTGCAAGTAATAATTGGCTCCCTTCACACATCCATTCCGATGGCTGACGGGTGGAGGTGGCTGGTGCGGTAAGTAGTGAGATTATTTGTATAGCCGCGGTCGACGGTTATGGGTGAGCAATGAGTAAGTAGAATCAAAACAGATCACGAGGAGCAGATATTTATGGGTTGGTGAGTAACATGACAGGGGAGTATACTGGGGTAGTCTTCCCGTGATGGAGCTTGTGATTGGTGGCTTTTGACTACGGGTTGGCAATTCGTTTTGTAATAAGGAGTCAGGACAATTGGGGTAGAGACCGCACACCTGGTACGAATGCTGACGTCTATAACAACTGCCGTCGTTCTTCTTTCTTAATTATTCATGCAAGCTTACTGAAACTAATATATGTTACAAGTTGCTATCGTTCTCTTCAAACGCAAATCACTGATCCCAATATTTCTTTGCTTCTCTCCTTTTTCCTCTCTATGACTTCTCGTCGCAAATCCTGTCCTGGCATTCAGCCCATGCCTTGAGCATGCATCTCGCAAATCGTGAAATATACATTATCATCATTATCATCATCGATCTTGACTTATTTGGAGTGATTCGTTTACCACGTTTGAGTTCTCCCGGGGATATAGTGCATTTTTAACACATGATGCTGTTGAGATTTTTAATATTCAATCCTTTGCTCACAAACGGCACGACGCTAAATTCTACTTTATCTTGATGAAGGCTCATGCGCGAAAAATGCGGGGACTTTTAGGGTCGTCAAAAAAGAGGAAAATCTTGACATTCAGAATATCATCAAAGACTACGGCAGGATAATTAGGACCAAAATGCTGTCCAGCATTTCACCGCTGTTTACTAATTTAGATGTGGATGAAAAGCCATCCACTTGAACTGCCCGGTTTTTGGATGGCAATTTTGATAAAACGCACAGTCAACGAAATCGCGGAATTCAACTTCGCTTAGCGATCTACGGTATGATAATCTGACTAAAGCATTCGTCAGACTGAGATCATTGTAACTAGTCTGCCAGTGTTTAGGGACTCGGTGATGAGGTTCAAGCACACATTCAAGCAAAAGGCGCCCAATGTTTCTCATAGAAATCCATGTTGTCCAACTTGGATAGGTTTATTTCAGAAGGAAGTCGACAAGTCTAATCTTAGTTAAAATTTAAATTCTTCCAGAGGCTATGGTGGAGTGGCTGATTGGTCAGTAACTGTCACGGTCTCGTTTACTGCTGTTTCCGTCAACTGGGATATTCTTAGAGGTTTCCTATTCTGATGTGTAGGTGCGGCACTGGAAAAACTAACCAAAAATGTTTAGAAATGAATCTGAGATATCGATCCTATTAAATGGGTAGACAGCCACGGTTATTGAGTCAGGTCCAGAGTGGTAAAACTTGTGGCCTTATACTAAGAGTTGGGGTATATCTGTCGGAAGAAATTCCATTGATGAGAATGGCCTTGCATTTAGACAAAATCGCCGTAGGGTGGCAGGATTCTAGTCATTCACCAGGGCAGGTGGGAAGAAATTCCCAAATGGCTCTAGAACTCCGCTGGGTTGTTTGAATAAAGTTGCTAACACTTACACTGGATCCAGAGAAGTGGTTCGCCGATTGAGCAGTTTTCCGGGTTCCGAGTTTGGGCTAGAAGCTCTGGCATTTTGCCCCTCTGTTCGATCACCATTTCCAAAGTTCTATATAAACGATTTCTTCCGGATCTTTAGATAGCCTTGCTGGAGTTTTGCCAGACAA
The DNA here is from genome assembly GCA_008360955.1 of Fasciolopsis buskii. Taxonomy (NCBI): domain Eukaryota; kingdom Metazoa; phylum Platyhelminthes; class Trematoda; order Plagiorchiida; family Fasciolidae; genus Fasciolopsis; species Fasciolopsis buskii. The sequence goes on along the minus strand of LUCM01007818.1, from coordinate 15,150 downwards.
CATTTTAGTCGGTCATGGTACCTTCTCTAGTCATGGGTTGGGAATAAATGGTGACATCAAGGTTCCTGCGCAGGCATGGAGTATAGCATGCCAGCGGATGCGTGAAATACTGAGGTAGGGAAAAAGGAGTCTCATTTTCTGTTACGAACATTTGCATCAACCTCAAAATGCGGGCTTCAGCTTGGTGATGAGTGACTATTCAGAAGGGGCAGTTCGCTTGGACAGATAACGCGCAGATCACATCCAAGAAGAACAATAATAATGATGATAATGGGTATGTTTCTCGAAGTTCAAGAGTCACGCGCAAGGCAAGATCAAATTTACGCAAAGATGGCCCTATGGTAATCGTAAAACAAAATTTTAGTCGTAGAGATGCAATGTCTGTGCTCTGATGAACATAAACTGCAATAAAATGGGATAACTTTGAGTTTTCGAGCTTTAAATGGGAGCTGAATAATCCATTGCCGAAGCTTTCTGGGGCCGAATACGAGTCGCGCACTGCGAGTGAATCCATGTCAAAAGGCATCCAAGGTGCGCATCGCCGGCGCATCATTTAGCTGGGAAGAAATGGTGGGCATCGTCAGGTAGTCGGGTTCATCAAAAAACGGGAGGGAAATATAGCAAAATGGAATATGATTATGGATGTATTAACAGGATGGAGAAGAGTCAAAATCACACCGGATATCAACTGAGGTGGATGGAGAATGGTAATTACCATTCAAGAGTCAAAATAATGTTTAAGATGAAAGAGCAGGAAACTTTCAAGGTTGTATCAACCAATTAACGGAACGAAAATATATAAAGAGTTGCAAACTTACAAAAATGGCCACTGGACTCATGCGGCTGGGAGCGGATTGTGCTGTGTGGCGGGAAGAAAATCAGTACGTGTAAGATTTACTGTCAGTCCTTAAATACACTTGCCGTGAATGACCTGTGTTGTCCTTGTTTAATATCGGAGTTTATGGTGTTCCGTGGCGATAGGGGTCTGGAGGTTGTGGTTTGCGCGAAATTTCAATAGTTAGAAACTGTTTGGCAAACCTAAATGGCTCATCAGCGATGAGGCACCCGCGGCGTTGATTTGTTTGTATTAGGGTTATGCGACCACGCACCGGAGCATCCGGTCCAGATAGCACGGGATAGACAACCAGCTAAAATGCTGGAGTGGAGCTTTCAGCGGGAGTTTGCGTTGCATCTGTGGTCATTAGCGAGCCTGGAGAAGAGCCGGAGAGAGCAGTCTGAAACTTGTTCCGGCTGGTGTTAAGTTGAGTAAACAAGAAATAGAAGCGGCGACAACAGTCAGTTTCTTGCAAAGATTGCAGGGACCAGACGACTCTCCTGAAGTGCGCAGGAAATAGTTTTCCTTTTTCCGGGGCGTGTGCAACGAGCGCAGTCTGCTTTCGCCCTAAAGGGTATATGGCACAGTCGGTCCTAGGCTGCGTGCTTTTTATTTGTAACGCGTTCTTATATCATCTTCTGACATCTTCGTAGATGCAGATTACGGTGCTCTGATAGGACGGCCAGCGCAATGGTTAGGGAACAAAGTCACCGTCTGTTCCGTTTGTGGAACTTGCCCGGTGTACATGCTACATGAAATCAGTCATAACGGACCATGTGGTCAGCCGCCGATGTTTGCTACTTCCAATTGCCAAGAAAGGATATAACTGAATGGGTCGCGAATGGCAACAGGGGCTGGATGCTGGGACAGGATTTGCGGCGAGAAGTCATAGAGAGGAAAGAAGGGAGAAGTATAGGAATATTGGGATCAGTAATTTGTGTTTGAAGAGAACGATAGCAACTTGTATCATATATTAGTTTCAGTAAGCTTACATGAATAATTAAGAAAGAAGAATGACGGCATTTGTTTTAGATGTTAGCATACACATCAGGTGTGTGGTTCGGAGAACAGGGGCATGTTGAAAAATAGAGGGGTGGATGGTGAAGCATAAGTGGGCAGTCCGATGGGCTACTTCCCCAGACCGTCCAACAAGGTAGCCACACTCTTCTTTACCAAACAAGGGAGGTGTGGGGTTTCCCCTTTCGTAGGGTCAGGTCTGGGTTCATGGCAAACATATCCATTACAGAAGGTGGCCCATTCCTTTGCAGCCCGAATATGATTTGGTTGCTTGGCTCAACCTGATCCAGCAGAGACTTTTTTCTAACAGGACTGGTTGAGCCCATATAGGTACTCTCCGCAGTTCCTCCGCCTGACCTTAATTTTCCGCGTTGTTTTTTTCGCAACTGCTGAGGGTGGTCTTTTTTCCCCGCCTTCGGAGATGCTGAAGCAAACCTGTCGCAGTCATTTGCGTTTTCGCACGGACAAAAGAAATAAGTTGGGTTAAGCAAGCACACGGAAGATGGTGGTCCATGTGGTAAGACACAGACGCGTACGTTGGGCTCCGTCATCGTCAACGCGTTGTCTTGCTTTCATTAACCAGTTCTGCCTGAAACTTACTAACGCGGACTTGCGTGTTGCATAATCGAACCACATCGTCTGTTTGACGTGAACAGATCTTTCGTTTTCATGAATGAAACTATGCTTGGTACTTAAAGGAAAGGAGTCTACCTGGTTCGCGGTAGCAGGTTACTGGGACGCAAAAGAAGTAGGCAGGAAGAGTGAAAGGAACCTCGAATATATTCTCTGATGAAATGACTACGAAGAGAGAAACTAGCTCCGGCAATATCCAGCATAAATACAGGATCTTTTATGTTGGCAGAGTAAATCAGGGGCAGAGAAATCTATGGAGAAAGGAATCCGAGGTGAGAAGACCGATATAAGGAGGTTTAACTGCGGTTACAGCTGTCATGGAATTCAGCATCCTTCTGCTATCACGGACCTTAATGCTACTTAGTGTTGTTGGCTAAGATCACGGTTTTGGGGACTTTACTGTAGTAACTGTTACTGTCCTAACCAAAATTCGTTTTTGAAGGCGATTCTAGACTGTTGGGACAATGAATTCCACAAGGAATAATATTTCCCGATAAAAAAGCCTTAGCAGGTGTGTGGAGGTGTGTTAATTATGTCATAAATATTGAATCAATAACCTCAATTCTTGTTGGGCCGATTACGTATTGGGTCAGACCAACTTGGGAAGAGAAAGAGAGAAGGTAACTAGAAGCAAAAGGCATAAACCAGCATTCAACGGGCGCACTGAAGGGTGTGGCGACTAACTTACATTCCGATAAGCCAGAAGGAACATTTGTTTGTTCAGCTATCATCGGAAAACCATTTTGTCAAAGACCTGGATGGCGATAGAATAATGCAACCGAAAGGCATTCGTTGCCAATCCCTGCTCTGATTCATGCGGCATTAAGGATGGTATCCACCATGGGATGCTAACACAACGTAGTTGAAACTGATTCGGTGAATTGGACGGGGCGCTGTTTGACGGCTCCACCTGAGGGATATGTACCCCAGATTGGTTGCCTTTCTCTAGCGCGTAAGACACGACTCAGTGACTGGTGTGTAATCAAAACTGGAAGAAGATACGAAGAGACGAATTCATTTACCTTTGTTTAGCACGAGAGAACTTAAAAAAGGAGCTAAAATTATCCGTAAGAACCCTTGTCATCGACAGATATCATGGTATAGAAACCCGGTTCCCATTGATTGAGATTCTTTGTAGAGATATCCTTCTTAGTTTCAAGTGATTCTTTAGAATTTCCCGCTCCCGAGTTTTCACCATCTATTTCTGAGATTGCATTACATCGTTAGATTGCGAGGATGTCGGACCATGGCAGTATGATGGCAGATCGTTAACTAGCGACCGAAAGTTGATGGTAGATCATCCGTCAGTCGAACTAAAGCAGATACCTGCCGGGTAGTTAATTTTTGGGCCAGGGTAGTGTAATCCGTCATGGTTACGTTTATCCTTGAAAAACGTTGCTGCCATGAGCAAGTGACAGTAATAAGGGATGGCGGCCCAACGGAAAAACTCAAGTGGCTGCGGTTCGTTGGACTAACAAAAGACAGTAAACGCAAGGTGGCCATGTTGACCATCGTAATTTGAGTTATTACCGGTCAGCAGAGAATGCACAAACAAGGGAGATGGAATAAGATTAGGTCCGACTGAAAAAGGATGTTGACAGAAGTGATGAAGTCTTGCGGTCTGGGTGCCGTGGCTGGGGTAGAGATGATGCTGGTGGGCTGAGGATGCTGCTGATGTTGACATATAGACCATAGGACTATCACTTTGTAAATAAATTTCATTCCACCGTATGTTGTGTGGCACCAACTGAGGTGGCGGTGTGAATAAACGTAACGGAACGGAATGGTCACCCTGCGTGAAATTGTTGAGTTAATGGTGGTTAAGCCCGTAAGTAGAAAACTGTTTAGCTATTGCAGGGTTTGAAAGGTGGAAACCAAGCAAATTAGCCTTCTGGCCTGCACCTGGATTACTGGTAGACCTGAGATTTGTGTGTCGGCCAGTTTATTTGGTATTGTGTTGCATCGCATAGACTTTTGCGTACGAAAAATCACGTCGCAGTTTAGTCAAAAAATTAGTATTAGACTCTGATCCAGCTTTTGCTCGTTGTCTAATGATGGGTGTCCTTTGTGTCTTTTCAGGATTAGACGGCGTCCGTGGAAAGCATCTCGACAGAAAAATTGGGAGTCATTAGATAGGTTGGTATCTGGGATTGAAGGGAGCACAACGACCAGTTTTGAGGTTTATTTAAAATTTTGGTATCCTTGGTGTTTTAACTATTGCGGGTGCGTCATTTGCAGACTTATTTCAGCATTCTATGAAGGAAATGTTGACAATTGTGGTGAAAATACGCGTGCAGACCTTTGTGGCCCAATGTACATTTTTTACAAAATGGTTCAAAAAAGGAAGAAAAGAATGATTCATCCAAGTCTATTTTAAATTCATTAATAAGTTGAGGAGCGGGTGCTCTCGAGTGAAAATGTGGTGCTTCAGGCGGAAGTCATTGAGACATAGTGACCTATTTTGGACAGCAGTGCTCTTATTTTGTGGACCAAGTACCTCTTGCTGGAGCAAACTTTGTCTCACATTGCACTAATTTATCGCGGTTTTTAACCTTCTTAAGGGGTTGTCAGTCTTGAATATAAAATATCACGGCATTCTTGGGATTCCGAACAAGCATGAGTGATGAAAACGGTACTGAGTCAATGAATCTACTAATCCCGGCAAGGTCATTTACGGTGGGATTTAAGGTTGCCTCGAAGTGATGGGGCTATGGTGTCAACAATTTTCTGAATGCCTACGGTGATATCAGCTAGATGGAAGCACCCATTGCTGGTTTCTTCAAAACTTGAAATGTTTCATTTACTTAGCCAAATACGCTCGCCACCAAGGCCAAGCACTTAGTTGTTTGTGATTTTGACAGAGGATCGCGGCCAATTCGTATGATGGTGAGTTTTTTGGAGTAAGACCTACGAATTTTATAAAAAAGTCTAAAGTGGAAAATATCGTGTAAAAAGCGAACAAAAAACGCCTAGTAAGAGCAGCGAAATTCATGGAACACCTATGAGCAGAACACGGGGGTTTCCATGCACAGGTACGCATGCAACGAGGATGTAAACTGGCAGGAAGAACTCTGCAAAGCTGCTCTTCGATTCTTTTTTGCACCTCAAGGAATGCTTTGCTGTTCACGACCCCTATTCTTAAGCTGTATGTTCGTCTTTTTATCGCTACCGTTCTCCTCTAACTGCGCAGGCAATACTGAGCGTTTTCTGCGACTTTTCCTGATTCATTCTTGATATTTTCATGACGGAATTTTAAAACCACGTTAATTTTTCCCCGACAATATGCAATAGGGTTAAGATATGAAAATATGTGGGCCGGTGGTTGAGCAGAAGTGAAGAGCGACATACAGTTCAAAAGATGTGGACAACGATAACACCAAAGTTTCCTTGCTTTGTAGAAGAAAATCTACAGGTTGCATAAAGATCATACATTCCTGACATGGGTTTTTGCTTGGAGCGTTGCTTCTACTGAAGAGCGCGTTCGATTACTTTGGGGTATCCAGACTCTAAAATGTTACTGGAATGCTACAACGTTGGGGCGACTTAAGGGAAGAATACGTCAATGCAACTAGCTGAGGTCGTCAGCTGAGCACGAAGGTGGGTTAGAATGAATCCTTGAAAATTAAGATTGGATCCAGCAAGAGTGACGACCCATGCAGACTAAAGCGAAATCTGATGGAAAGATCTCAACCCGTTGGGTGAGGGAATTGGAAGCAGTCTGTAAGATAAGAAGGCCGTAGCCAAAGAGCCAGTGTCGAAAATTACGAACGTGTTGCTGGACATTTGTGGAGAGCCAGTGACCACCCAAACAATATCTGGGAGGAAATGGGTTCAGAGACACGCCGCCAAAAAATATGAGGCTATTCGAGCTCTACACGGGTCATAGATAAGTTAACTGACATGGAATTGATATCTGCAAGTGGTCTGGTGAGCAGCAGCCTTGACATCCCCCAGTAGTATTTGCAGCACCCACAACGCAGACAGGCTGCCAGGAGGGCTGATAAGCCTGGAGTACAACACTGGAAGCAGTATGGCAATTGCAGCTGGGGAGCCAGCAAAAAGGCGACGTATAAAGCAGGGTTTGTACAGTGAAGCAGGATCTCGGATATAGCAAGCCGTGCCTATCCAATCAGGAGAAAAAACCCATTAATAACTCAACATCACCTGGAACAGTGGCCGTTTGTAAACAAAACCGTTCTACTCAGAGGAACCAAAAGGTCGACGATAAGTCGAAAACGACATATAAGGGATCGAATCTTATTAGTGGCATGGCACCCAAGGGTGTTAGTGATGCTCAAAATGTTTGCGAGATAATAGCGCAACATCGAAACCCCAAGAAAAACCCGAAGAATTCAAACCGATTTGCCCAGACTGCATCACATAGGACCATGTACGGGATTGAAAATAGACAACTGCAGTGGAGTGCATAGCTAGGACGTCATTGCCGTCATTGCAGCGCCGGACCTGCGTAAAGAGACAAGAGGAAGCCTTGGTTTGCTCACTAACAGTGCGTCACTGAATGGGAGTTGTCTGACTCGCCAAGTTTAATCATCTGCAGCGTAGGTACCTGAAGAGACATCCCGAAGGAACTGAGTCCGAGAGAACTGGTGGCAGTGGAAGCCTAAGTGGCTTTAGGCTGCAGGCCGAAATTACCGTATTTTGGTATAGGAAGTATGTGGGTTTAATTAATAGCAACCACCCATAGTTCGGCGGTTGAAGATGTCACCTACGTTCAGCAAAATGAATGCCGTTATTTCGAGGGGTTACACCCATTATGGACAAAACAGAGTTGGCGCCCAGAAGGGGACCTATTTTTCTATTCCTATGCTCGGAGTACACAAAATGCGGAGAACCATTTGCTCCGGCCACCCCAACGTACACAGGTCAGCTCATGCTGCGCTGGTCTAGGTGGGGAGTTGTTGGAGTGGTTGGCATTTACAGGATCCTACTGATCAATAAGATATGGCATAATGCACGGCTGAAGCTGCTGCAAATCATGGCAATCGGGTTATCCCGATTCGCTATATTGGGTGACCGTAATCCCCCCAAACTAAGCAAGGTCGCCGAAAGTGCACCTAGACATAACACTCGTGGGTAGCTCTTGGAGTGAGTAGATAGTTATGGCCTGACCAGACCTGTCAAACAGGCAAATAGACCCAGAAATAGCCAGCTGCCGCCAGAAATATATCTCGTGATCACCATGTACACGGATGATTTTTCACTTTTGCCAATGGAAGAATTACAAAGCAATGACCAGAATACCAAGCACAAAACCTGCAAGACATTTTGCCGGAGTCAACGAGTCAGCGGGTCTTTGCGGGACCCCAGTCAGTTCAGATCTGTCGGTCAAGCAAGGGTGGGCCGCAACACAAAGAGGATTGTTGCAGCTAACTGTGCCGTCTTAGTTTTGCGGCGGAATAAACACCGTTCAATCTGGTGGCAGCATAAGATTGAGAAAGCCACTAAATTCCGGAGGCTTTGCGCATAGACTACATAGGCAATGAGTCTCATGAGGGCTGGACCACAAATGCGAAGGTCGGTAATAGGATTAAGAAGATGCAGCGGTAACTGAGATTGATTAAAGAAAGAAATTAGCTTGGAATTTGAAGGCACTTACCAAGAGGTTTTACGTTAATTTGCAATAAAGGAAGGCTACGTATGAACTAATGGGAATATTGGAGAGAGTCAAAAATATCTTGGTTATCGCGGATAAACACAGTTCCAAACTCTTGTATACGTCTTTAAGAATGTGTAACGGCAAGTGCAGTCTGATATTTCCGGTATCTCCAAATGGACCGGGAAGGTACCTGAACTAGATGGGTTGAATGAAGATCGAGAAGATATCTAATATATCTGAGTGGCACAAATCGGCGGAACCAGACGGCATTCATCCAGTAATTTTGCGCAATGGTGCGGATTTCCTTTGCAGATATGCAACAAAACACTGGAGGTGGTCCCTCAGACTCGGAGGGTTTCCGGTACACTAGACAATGGCCACCGTGTTAGCAGTACACAAGTCGGGTCTTAGGCAGGGGCTGACAATTATAGGCCGAGACCTCTGTCAGAATTGTGTAAATGTTTGGAACGAATAGTTAGGGACGAACTATAATCGAACCAAATCTGCTGGCTTCTCAATCCTGCCAACCAGATCTGGCGCTCTAATACTGGTCCGTTCAACCCAAACCACGTCGCAGATCCCCTTGGATACTCCTACTCAGGTGGACCTTCATGACTGGTCAAAATGCAGTTACTACTGCCGCTGAAATGCTTTGTGTGCCCCTTAAAATTCCTCACACGTGCTGCCGTCTCAATTCAAAAACTGCGGCAACATAAATGACAGCACAGAGGATAACCAAGACTGATGCATCTAAAACTTTTATTTTTTATACTGATGTTTCCGTCATCGCACCACTCAGTACAGTTTGACGCCAGCCACATAAGAATGCAATCATCGGCCCCGCGAGTTCCACATACCCCCTGCAAAAGCATTTATAAATTTCATTGCCTATATAGTTCCGCAGAATTGGTAGTATTCCTCCGCCTTCCTCAGATTTTGCAGTCCAGTTATTTTGGTAAATGCAACTCCCCTGTTTACCTTGCATGACTTTTCTCTTGGTTTTGACTAGTTTTTATCCAGTTATGATATCTCCACTGGCCTTCATCTCCTCAGCTAGAATTTTTGTTCATCTCGTGCTGCTATTGACTATTGCGCCCTTGGCCACATTTCAACATCCACCGTTGATTCCTTGTTGAGTGTCGCGCAGGCGACAGGCACATTTAGTGCACTTAACCACTAAATGACTCGTACTGGGGTTTTCACGAGCACTCCGAGGAAACCCTGTAAAATCTTGCAAAACGCTTTTTCCCTTTTTTGATTTTTGTCTTGCATACTAGTGCACTGCGCATTGCGTCACAGATCCTGATCGCTCTTTCCGAGTAATCCAACGTATATGTATCCCCATAACCCCACTGATTTCCATTATTTACGTTTTCTCTGCATCGTTCATGGACGAATTCGATCTTGCCTTGCGTATATTTTTATTATAGTCGTACGTCTGGTCTTTGTTCTTGAAACAACGTTGTTCCTTCTGATTGTATATGAATTGACCCAGGAACTGACCAACCCGCGATTTATCCTTGCAGATGTTGCCAAGGCAGGAAGAGACGATTTATCCACAGATGTAGAACGAGATAAAAGATGGCAGGCTCCATGGATTGCACTAAGCCATGTGGGCACGCGTCATTTGCCGGCTACAAGCGTAGGCCAAGCCAGAAACTGACCGCTGCACTGCCTGTCAGAAGCCAAGGGCTTGGGTTTTTTCCGCGCCTCAATTGTACCCATATGGGCCTTGTAACCTAGCTAGCAAAAGGTCCCGGTCAGTACTTTTCGGAGTTTGAACGACATCATGAAGATATCCCTGCTATTGTGCGATGCGCTATTGCATTCTGCCCCCCGGTGCTGTGTGCAATCTTGTATCCCGCACTCGTGGAAGGTTGCGGACAGTTTACGGAAAGCCAAAAGTTTGCAACTTGAATTCTAACCTACCAGCCGAGAAAGACTCATATACAGGGGATTCAGAAACTGAGCCACTGCTCGGTTAAATGAGGGCTAAATAGGGTTGCATATGGACAGACCACTAAGAATGTGAATGACGCAACGGGGTTATCGATGATTTTCTAAACTATACTGTCAGGTTTATCACAGGGGGACGTGACGGGAAGCTGCAAACTGGTTACTGTAGATTAGAATTAAGGGCCTGATTTTTGCCACCCCGGTTGTGTTGCTATGACACTGCTGTTCTATGAGCCCCGACTGAGGGTTCCGAATGACTTCTTGACCAACGCTAAAAAAAGGATTCCTGGATCTGGAAACGTAATTGGGATATAGGCGAATAGTCTCTTTTTTGTCTTCCATGCTTTTGGGTGCACAAATGCTTCATACAGCTTAGTGGTCAGAGCTTGAAGCAAGCTACCGTCAGATGCAATAAGTGTCAAAGCCAAAAAGGCATTTAACACGTCACAGGATACGAAATTTTCCGGTACTCTGGAGCTGGGATACAGTGGTTGCAAAATAAACCGAGACATGTTATTACGGCGTTATGAACTGGTATAACTCAGGAGCAACTAGTGTTCTCCCTTCTCGGCGGTGGCGAGAGGTTTCCATCCGTTCTTGTTGTAGTGGGTGTGGGTCTTCTCTTGCAAGCCTACTTAGAATTTAGTTACAAAAATTGGAGTCGTGGACGACAAATATTTTGCATACCTCTGAATTAACTCTGCATGAGAAACCCCTAAAAAACCAGCGATTGCTCACGTATTGCGCCCGAGGGCCAGCTGGCAGTAGGTTAGCGTAGTAACTAAGTCCGTGGGAGTGACTTGAAGTCGCTCCACGAAAAATTGTGTATGACATGAAATTGAGCTTACCACGGCTGCTGCCGGGCGTAATGAACCTACCTTTGCCACTGCTGAAACGGGGCTGACAAAAACAGACCATGTGCAAAGATCGGTGAGACAGGGCCTATGCATTTATCGCCAAGACTGAAGCAATGATTGCTGAAGCGACTCCGAGGCCATCTCCCTCCGTGAATAGGGCAACCATGTTGAATTCCAGATCAAATTATGCTGCAGGAGCGTCCAAGAATGTTCAGTCAATTACGTCTAGATAGTTCGGCGCCGCTCGCTTTTGTGGTGCTCCAAGTGCTGCACAGAGCGAGGATGCCGTGTTCCCAAATGCTCTGAGAAGTGTAACTGAGGAGACCAACAGGGCAGTCACCGTTTGGACCTTAATCTGCCACACATAGACTGGGCCCTTTGGGGATCCGCCTTCGGTCGAGCGGAACAAGAATGTCCCGAATTTCTGCACGTGAATGCTCTGTATTTGCGCTGTTGGAAGTAAACCAGTTGCAAACCTAGTTACCAGCCGTTACTGCTGAGCCGTGCAATAGCAATCCAGATAAATGAATATTCGGAAATCTAGTTTCCATCCCCGTTAGACAAGAATGATTAGGTAGCAGGAATAATGGTCCTGTTTTCGTCAACCCCGGGTTGCCTGCAATGGGCAGGGATCTTCAACAATCTGAGCTTGACAGGGCTCCAAAGAGCAACGGAGATAACCTGGCACAAGTCAGATGGAATTGAGGCGCATGAAAGATGAGGATCAATTGAAGAATCCTTCCACATCCCTTTAAAGTGAATTTCAAAGCTGAGGTGTGAATCAGAGGAACCTTGGTGGAGGATGGCCACCGCAAGGGCCATTAAGCAGCGAAATCAATGCTGAATGGCACACGACAAAGACCAGAACTGACAAAGTTGGATACTATTGGGAAAACTTTGGGGGGGGGCACAGTGGTGCTGAGCGGAGGAAAACTCGGATACGAGCTTGAACGGGCACAATATAGGGTGACCAGTGCATCACGGATGACCAGAGAAGGGCAGATACACTGGCTAAGACGAAATGCCAAGGGGTTGGAGCGGTACACGACTTGCAATTATACATGAGGGAGGCCTGTACTTCGCCATGGAAAACTTCAGGCATGTCTGCCTCATTAATATCTGAACCAAATAGAAGAGGTTATTCCGGGCTTACATCTGCCAAGAACTAGATAAGCACTCAATGATCTCTCCAGCGCAGGATGGCCTTATGAATATAAGCCTTTTCTCACTGATCTCTTGTGCTTCTCGGACGAAGCTATTTGAAGAATTCTTGAGGGCATCCCGGTTAAACTCTGTTATCCTGAATTCGGCAAGGCGTTTTCATTTAGTGGCAATCGCTTATCTATATATAAGTTAACGTCGTTTGGTATTCATAAAAAGGCCTATCTTATGGGCAGGACGTTTGGTTCAGAATGTGAAGTAGGAGCCAATTGAAGCTTCACTTCGAGAGCAGTTTCAGTATATGCCGTTGTTATGCAAATCGCTTTCCGGCTCTTTCATAAATAAACTAGCCGGACCCCGAAATCACCCAACCGTTTTTTGCCGACGATGTCAAGGTGGTAGGCTCTGCGGGCTCAGAAGAACTCAGCAGCGATAAACAGATTGTTCCAGGTTGCAATGGCAAGTGGCACTTGCCCCTGAACGAGAACAGATGTCAGTTGTCATCCCAAAGTACTGAACTTTTCGGAGTATCTAGTGACTAGCGATTGTTTACTGCGAACGCCGTTGGGGGGTGGATGGGATCAGAGTCAAAATCACATCAGATTTAAAATGGACAGACCAATATGCTGTAGCAACCTGGGGTAAACCTTATCCTGCCGGAAATCGAGCTGCCCATACCCCGGTACTGGAGTGCTGTTTGGGGCCTGGTCTCATCACTTCAAATTGGATTCCACTTGTCCCCAACTGTTGCATTGAATAGCCATGAAAAAAGTCAAAGGGACAGGAGGGAAGCCATACGATCATCGACTCAGGTGGTTAGATATCTTTCAGTTCGGTAGGGGACACCGAGCTGACCTAATGGAGACCTTTTAGACTATAACCAGCTTGTGAGGCTTTGGCCCAGACGGATCTTTTCAGCAAGACGTAGACTATCACATGTGTGACCATGAAGGGATGTCTGCAGGAACATGATCTAGATTGTTAGCTAGGTCGCAAATCTTTAGTAACCAGGTCATGCTTATGGAGACTTGCTAACCCCGCCGCGGGTGGCTTTGCTTAAGCAGGTGTTGGACCGAAACTGTGAAAAGGTGTATATCGATGCAAAGCAATAAGCAGCAAAGTGTTGGTGCTGGACAGTCGAACTATGCGGATTAAAACTATTTTAGATAAGGGGAAAGACACAGTTTGCTGTAACGGGCGAACGACTGTGCGATAACACGCAACCACCGGACTGAGAAGGAAATCGTTTGTCATACGACTGGCTGATGACCGAAACAAGCTACCGAAGAAAGTGGTCGAGATGAGGTCAGTAAGCGAATTCAAAGGGAGACTAGACAACGCATGGCTAGCTGTGTTTGGAGAGGACGGTGTGTGAATTGTGGGATTAGGGAAATGGTCGGGGTAGGAAGCACCTCAGTAACTGTTTTCTCCCTTGTAAGAACTGAGGAAGATTCTCCATCCTCCTGTTGTCGAAGCATCGACAGATCCAAGGAGCTCTCGGTGCAAGAACCTGGACGATCAGTCTTCTCGCCGAATAATACTGCAGTCTCTGAAAACCGAACTGAACTGATTGACCTTGACGCCGTGCTGTGGTGTGCGTTTGGGCACTCTCGCATCGTTTCGCTTCCGTCCCTAATGAGTATCCTTCAGAGGATCGCCGAGATCGAGGCCGAGGTAAGCCCAGAACCTTGTGGGGTGTAACCTACGATGCCATTTGTCGCAAATGGGAACAAATTTACTGTCGCAATCTTATTCACGGTAGTTATCTGCAGTAGTTTATGAAAGCGAACCATAGATTGTTCCTGAGGTCTGTTTTTCTCCTATGGGGACGAGTTGAACACTTAATGACCAGCATTTTGAAACTTACGCCGCAGGGTTATATACCTACCATCGCCTTGGTAACTTTTGGTTTTGACTTTAGATAGTAACAGTATTGGGGATATCCTGCCCGGGAATATTTCGGAGTTGGACCAGAAGACCCTCAATCATGTGACAGTACATGCTGTCAATAAGATACGGAAAAATGCTTGAGGACCTGCTAAAACACTTAGACGGGTAAATAAGCTTAGCCAGAACAGGCCAGTATTCATCTGAGTCGGAAACTGCCCTCCAATTGCTGGAATTGACACCCGTAAAGCAAAGCCAGTACTCAGGTCCAAGCGAAGTTTTTTGATTTCAGGAGGGGGGCTAATAGTCAGAATTATCTCCATGGTTAACCAGCGGATGTTAATACTGATGGAGTCTTCGGAGAAGCCAGACGTTGTGTGGCCGTAAGTTTTTCCGGGTTGTTCGCGGGATCGGAAAGCGACTAATTGTATTCCATCTAGTGATCCATCATTTCACCCATTTCATGTATTCCTTGACTATTTTATTGCGCGTCACTTCCTGGAAGGTAAATGACTTACTTTTTGCTTGATGAATGGGTCCGTGGGCTACTGAGGCTTGTCAGCGAGGTACTGTCCTCACTCAGTTATAGGCCAACAGACTCAATGCGTCCCATCTTTTATTACAGGCACAAACTTCCACAACTGGGGTAAAAATTAGAAGTAGTATGCAAAATCAAGTGCAAACAGGATTCCCAATACAAAGATCTTATTTACTGAAGACCCTTCACAATAATTATCAATAAAACAAATTTTTATGTCAGAATTTTAGTTGTCAACCTGTGGATTCTCATCACATTTGTATTTTAATGTAAATGCCTGGGGACCCACAAGCTTCCCATCTACTAAAAAACACCAGTCATATCATCAACAGCTCTGAAACATACCACTAAGAAATGGGTTTCTAAACCAAAGACTATCGTCAAAATAGCATGTGCATACAGCAAATCTATGTTGGATGAGAATACACTCACGTTGGCGCATCCAATATACAATCTAGCCACCCATAGAGACGAATTTCGATCGTCAGGTTACCACCCCTTTTGTTAATCATCTATAAATGTCTCCTGCTATGTTTGAACTGCCTGCACGCAACATCTAACCGCTGGATCACTCATGTTCAGTGGGTTTAACCCCTACTAATCACGTCATCCTCTTGGGCAACCTACGTCATCGTTCAGATCATTCGCG
>LUCM01007817.1:25113-39990 GCA_008360955.1 Fasciolopsis buskii | reverse complement strand
AACCTGACCGCAAGGCAGTGGGGTACAGCTGAGTGGAAGCCCATCTACTTGGATCAATTCTTCCTCCACTCGTTTTTCCGACTGAGCTGCTGACACAGATCAATCCCCAACTGGGAAAACCAGGAGACTACTTCGTCAGGTCTCTACCCATTGACCTTCCAGGCATGGTTGGATCTCCGGCTTGAGATAAGCCATCCTATATATCTCGTTGGATCATTGAGGCAAGCAAGGTGTCACACCACATAAAGGTGTAGTCTCGTTTGGCATGAACATGCCCCCACATGTAATACCTATCGCTTTGGCAACGGAACTCCGCCTCCCAACTTTTTTGTCTATGGGTTCAGCGATGCTGTTATTTGAATTAGGTGATAAATGCATTTTTTGGTTACTTTAACTCACCATTTATACATATATATATACATATATATATATATGTATTGGTTAGTGAAATATCTGCAACTCAGGGTATTTATTTTACATTATAGATGGCGTACGTCGAGTTATAATGTTTATTGTGACGTTTCGATCCAAACTTGGATTCGGTGTCAAACGTGAATGCGTGATTGAGTTGGGTTGCTAGTTCCGTTCGTTTTGGTGCATTTTCCGTCTGCTTGTCTCTCTATTCTGTATCGTAGGTCTTGTTAAGATGACTTAATGTTTATCATTCTCGACATGCCGATTAAACGAGTTATTCTAGTGAAGGGCTTCGAGAATCAGTCGCTCCCTCTTTCTGTTTGCTCGGCTTACTACATTTGCGTTTTTGATGTTAACCTCATGGCCTGTTTGTGCACAGTGGTTCCGCATCTCTGAATGCAAGTGAGCGCATTGTAGGGCGAAGCTATTTTCGTGCAAGCGTGTGCGTAATTACTTGACTGTCTCACTGACGCATTGTTTATCACACCCGAGGTATAGAATGGCATAAAATACCCCTGATTGGTCGTGGTGGTCAACGCGATCTTTTTCGTTGAGTAGAGCGGAATTTGGGGTGCTAGTTGGTTTGTGGGAGATTGCGATATCCAGCTGGCGTAGGATGTGCTCGACCCCTTTGGATACCCCCCTTAGGTGTGGAAGTACGGCGATCGATTTAGTCCTCTTGGTATTCGCCCTCTATTTTCTGCGAATACTGGCGTTGATGAAAGATTTTGGACAACCATTGGCTCCAAGTAACTTGAGCAACCTAGATTGCTCTTGTTTCCACAGTTGCTGTGTATTACAATGTGTGTCAGCCCGATTGAATATTGTACGCACACAACTCTTTAAGTGGCAGGTTGGAAGGTTACTTTTGAAATTGAGTATGCAGTCCGTCGTCGTCGGTTCTGACTGATTCCATCAACACCTAAAAAAGATAGTGCCTAGCATAACATTCACCAAGGAGGAGGAGGAAGACTCGACTCTACCGTCGGTCAATGCACCACCGAACAGGACGGAAGCCTGTTGGATTCTCACGGAAGCATTACTAGACAGTCGGCGGAGGATAATGCCCAAGAGCATTTTGGATATGTTTACTAAACACTTGTGATTTTCACTAGTGCCGGCCACTTTTCTTGTAAGTTGGTACAGTCGCTGATTGACACTAGCCCTTACGAAACCCCCTTTTCCAGACCGATCCCAGGACTTTTGTTAACTCCGATATTTGCACTACACCACCTTTGAAGAACTATGGCGACAGTCCATCTCGTCCATCACTGCTAGTATCTACCTTCATTGTTTCATTCGCAAGCATAAGTGGAAGGTCCACTATGACGATGGGCTAACTAATGTGTTCTGCCTGACTCACCAGCCGACGGTCCTGAGTATAAATCAGCGTATCGTCGCATCCCTTAATCACTTCAATTACGGTTAGCTTCTGTGGACCAGTATTAATAAGTCCGTAAAGACTGCGACTAATTCTGATAGCTACAGGTTTTTCCATTTTCCTACGCTTTCCTGTCCACCACTGCTGCTAGTCATTTCTTAAACCCCTAGTCAGTTTACCTCTTAGAGATCTACGCACCTCATTGTATGTCTTATCCGGGTACGGATCTTCGGGCATCTAAGAGTGCAACTGAAGTCGAGGGTATCCATCGTTCCTGGAGTTTATATGGCAAGGAGCCTTGCTTGATGTTTGCCGCTGAGTACAGAGCTTTGGTATGCTCCCAGTGTTCGCTCTAGCCCTATACATCTTGCTAATACTGCAATCGCACTGAATTCCGATTGCGGTTGTAATCGGCGATCATCGTCTAGAGTCAAATGTGCTGGATTAGTGGTTTTTATGCTAGTGTGACCACGGACTAGGCGTAAACAAAAGCGAGGTCGAACCAAAGCATCGTATGAGTCCACAGACGTAGGCCAGACTGACGGGCAGTCCTCGATTGATCCAAGCCATTGGTGAAGCTGTATTGGGAATTAATTCTGAAGTGTTCTCACTTCGGAACTATCCCGATATGTCCTTTATTTTGGAATTTACAAATAGCCATCCTGATTGGAGCCATAAATTTTACTGCATATGGTACATCGTCAACTGTTAAGTGGTCGTTCGGTTTTCCAGGTACATCTTAGCTGGATCTGTAAGCGCTGTAATGTTGTGCACATTGGGATGCAACCGGAACTGCTTTGCTGTTTGACCTTCTACCATTTGCTTCTTCACTCATCTCTTTGGATTTCAGCATTTATTGTTCGAAATGAACCCATACTCATTCAAGAGGTTTTTAGAAAACCCTGGACGACCACGACATCCTATACAGCTTGTCCAGACCGGATCAAATCGAATCATCGTACAGGGTGACTTACCAGATTGTGTGAGAAACGGTGACGTAGGTTTTCTCGCTGCTAGTGAATCATCTACACTGCGAGGTGCCGTAGGTTCACTACAACCTCAAGGGTCTCACAGAAATTTGTTGCAGTCTTCTCCTTTGGATGATCTAGCACCCACCCCCAGTCCTGCCCTGGTAACAGCAGTAGGAGTGCACTCGAACGAGGGCCAGCAGTCTGTATCCCGGAGTCATACAAGATCGCATATGCCGGATATTCATTTATGTACTTCGACAGGTACACGATCCAATCCAGCATTGGACACGAGCCTAACGCCACCCACCGGCGAATTGACTGAGAGTATGGGGCGCATTAATTCCAGAGGTCTTCCGGATTTCCTTCCACGCAGGTTCGTCGAAGTTGAAGCTAATATTGCATCTGTCTGCTCGCATCGACCTCCATTGGCGATTGTAGGTCAGTCACTATCGCTGCAAAGTTCATCTCTTCCTAGTTTGCTTTTGGGAGTTGTCGAGAATCATATAAGACGTATCCCAGCATCCTCCAAATCGTCTGAACAACTCATCTCCGCACAGGCTAATAACAGTAAGTCACCCGAAACGTGTGCTGATCGTGATGGCCTATTTTCCAATGGTTCAAATTCCATACTAATGCGAACAAACCAGGACACGGAGTATGGTAGTCACTGGAGCTCACAAACTACACCATCATCATCTCAGGCTGATCCATTCGTCGACGCACATCCAGTCAGCGTACCTGGTTCGATCTCTAGCCCAGACCCACGGTTTCTGACACAGCAAGAAAAAATTGAAGTGGTAAGTCGTGTTTTTATAAAACTTCTGCAGTCCAGTGTGGTGCTTTTAAAACGTTCATAAAACCTCGCAGTTTAAAAGCATTGCATCTGAAATTGAAATTTGACCTTTGTAGCTAATGTATTGCAATTTTTTACAAACTGTTCCACAATTATATACACCAGCGGCCTTTACTTTTTAAACCATAGTCGGTCGCTTTAGTGGCTTGCAGCTGTTAGTTGAATTGTTTCGTTTTGTTCAATGGTGAACCAAGTCATCATCATCGTTCAGCGTTAAACAGCAAAGCAAGCCTCACTGACCGCTGCCTTTCCCCAGAGTCACACGTTTATATAAAAAGAGTGAATATCTAACGGGAAAAAGGAGTGGACCTACACAGGCGGGAACAGGTAAGATGCTGCTGCAGCCAACACACGGAACACAGCTTAGCTGTACAAACGCACGTGTTTTCGATCATTCTGATTCGATAGAAAATGACAACACGATCGCCACTGTTCACGGTTCACTGCCATATCCTTAAGTGTCTCCAGCCAGCAAGTCGACAAGTCTTTCGGACCCCAACCACGAAGGCGTGAGACACCTACTTTACCTAACTTCGCTGTACATTTTCTCATCCCACGTTGCGACGTCATCTGTGTGAACCAGGTGATGTGTGCGTGTTTGTGTTTGCATTCCAATGAATCAGTGATTGAGTGGGAGGTGCACCACACCGTACTCTTAATTGTTCCCTCTTTGTTTATTATTTATGAAATGTATGGACTGCAACAGCCGCAGTTTTATCCCTCGATTTCTGCCATTTCCTGGGTTAAGTGCATAAAGCACTACACTCGGACAGTAAACACCAATCCAACTAACCTCCGTGGACAGTTTGGAGGCCACTCAGATGACTAATCTGTTCATTCTGCTTCTTAGTGTCTGAATATGTGGTCGCAGAACCTTTCATCAAATAGATTTCTTGTTTATGCTTCACTTCTGAGGAAATGTGAGGCAGCATAAGTTTGAGATGCCTTACATTTCAGTCGGTCCAGTCCGTCATGACCTCATTACACAAACAGTTCATGGGATGTGTTCCATCCTGCTTTTGTATTATTTCCAGTAAACGATGAAACCATCGAAATGAACATAGTTCTCCGATCAGCCAATTTTCCCACTTCATGTACACTCATCTGTCCTCGATTTAAGCGTCCGTGCTTTCCAGTGTTTGGTGTGCAAGTCATCCTGTAAACTGTTACGAGTGAAGGAGAAAGTTTTATGTAACTTGCTGATTTGATTCTATACCAAAATCAGGAACCTTGCTTTAAGTATGCTTAGCGTAAAGCTCGGGGAAATAGAATATTCACCACATGGTCGCTTAGAGAGTTCGATCATAGCTCGAGAAATTTACACTGGTCCTTCCGCTGTTTACGGCTGTCACAAAGAGACTACACCTTTACGTGGTGTGACACCTTGCTTGCCTCAATGATCCAACGAGATATATAGGATGGCTTATCTCAAGCCGGAGATCCAACCATGCCTGGAAGGTCAATGGGTAGAGACCTGACGAAGTAGTCTCCTGGTTTTCCCAGTTGGGGATTGATCTGTGTCAGCAGCTCAGTCGGAAAAACGAGTGGAGGAAGAATTGATCCAAGTAGATGGGCTTCCACTCAGCTGTACCCCACTGCCTTGCGGTCAGGTTCTTGTCAGAACCAAAGGCTTTGGTTGAGAACCCTAACTGTTCTTCTGCTTAACGGCTGGACTCCATAGCAGCACCCGTCCACCAATCCCCATGAGTTACACGCCTACGAATAATTCCATACTGCATCGGTCGTCGCGCAGGATAATCAGGACCGCGCTGCCCATTGCATCGAGTGGGATGGGTAGTGATAAGTATGCTGCTGCTCAGAGTTCCCTCTCTTTTATTCAACCAGTCTCTTCTGTCTCGAACCCAATTCCTCGACTTCTTCTACCTACCCATAGTGTCTCCACTGATAACACGCTCGATACTCCCAACGGTTCGTTGTCAAGTAGTGTAGTAGGTGGTTTTCAGTCTGTTAGCTCAAATTTTCTCAAGCCTCATCAGCCTCTGAATCTCGGTTCCTTCAATGTGCGCACGTTAATGCAGGCTGGTCAACAGGCGTGTTTGGCTCTGACACTGGAGTCACTTTCGATTGATGTCTGCTGCTTGAGTGAAACACGAATTCAGGATTCAAGTAGAGTAATTCAACTAACTGCGCCAAATGTCTTGTCAAGATATTTTCTTCGCACTTCAGGAGACGAAGCAGCTCACGCAGTGGGTCAACGTGGTGTAAGAATAGTCTTGAGTGAGAAGGCTGAAACAACCCTTTTAGACTGGATCCCAGTTAACAGTCGCTTGTGCGCCATGAGACTGCAGGGCTCAGTCGGCGTTCGGAAGGCTAGTGGTGTTAGGCACAGTTTATTTGTCATCTCGGCATACGCTCCAACAGGCTGCAGCACGGACATGGAGAAAAACGAGTTTTACGATGACCTCGTCACCCATGTTTGGAAGAGCAAACGCTCTGACATTGTGGTGGTAGCAGGTGATTTTAATGCACAAGTTAGAAATCCTAGTGCATCGGAATCCTGTTTAGGTGAGCGATGCGCCTTACCTGCTCAGCGAGCAGATAACGGGAAAGGACTTCTCCAGTTTTGCGTAGACAATAACCTATTCCTATCTAGCACGAATTTCCGACACAGTTCGCGTCGCACAGCGACGTGGCGTTCTAACTCGACAAGTACACTGAGTCAGATTGACCATATCGCGGTTAGCTACCGTTGGTGTGGTTTTGTCCAGAAATGTAGATCGTACTGGACCGCGTTCGTCGAATCGGACCATGCGTTAGTTTTAATGCGATTTTTGCTGTAGCTCAATGGCCATCAATGCAGGCCACAAACCCGATTGGGTGTGGAACGTGTGTCTGAGTCGGCTGTTCGCAAGAACTATGAACAGAAACTGTTCGAAGAACTAAGAATTGCGACGAGCGGCAATGTAGACGAGGAGTAGGATCAAATTAAACAGGCTATGCATTTGGCAGCAGATTTCGCCTGTGGTCCTAGATCTAGCGTTCATCAAAGACATTGGATCTCGCAAGGGTCGCTGGGTCTAATGGAACAAAAACGGTAGCTCCCAAACTGAAAAGAAGTGAATAACATGCGTCGACAGTTGCAGCGTCAGTTGACGATAAGCCTTAAGAATGATCGTGAGAACTGGTGGGTTAAGGTAGCCGAAGAGAAGAAGTAAGCGGCCGCTGCGAGTAACAGTCAAAGGCTTTATAAGCTTGCACACGACAGCGGTGGGCGGCTAACTCCGGTTAGTGAAGTCGTGTGTGACAGGAATGGAGAGCTGATCCACTGTAGACAGCAAAGGCTGGACCGTTGAGCTGAGCATTTCAAGGATCAGTTTAGCTGGCCGCACGCCAACGTATTTAGGCCGACGTCTGTAGCTGCGAATCCTTCGGAGGTGTCACTTGATCCCCCGACGGAAGTGGAAGTGCAGTTGAATATTCGGCTTGTAAGGAGGGAAAAAGCAATCGGTCCCGACAACCTTCCTCAATGCATGCGCCGCTGTTGGCACCCCACGTATAGATGCTTCGGATGATATTCATCGTCAAAGCAGAAGGACAAAACGCGTACTCTTTTATTCAACCAGTTTCTTCTGCCTCCAACCCATTCGCTTTACCCCTTCTGCCAACCCATTGCGCCCCAAATAATAACACGCCTGATGGTCGCAACAGTTCATTGTCATATACTGTAATAAGCCCTTTTGGTTTGTTAGCTCACAGTTTCTCAAACTTCTTCAGCTTCTGAATCTCGGTTTCTTAAATGTGCGCGCTTTAACGCAGGCTGGCGAAGTCGTGTGCGACAGGAATGGAGAGCTCATCCATTGTGGACAACAAAGGCTGGATGGTGGGGACCAGCATTTCAAGGATCAGTTCAGCTGGCCACACTCTAATGTATCTAGACCAAAGTCTGTATTTGCGAACCATGTTACTTTGAGAAAAAGACAGTGATCAGTGAGGCTTGCTTTGCTGTTTAACGCTGAACAATGATGATAATGGTGAGCGAGTTCCATCGAGTGAAGTCATCTAGGTATATTCTTGTCATCGTCATTTTTTCATTCACGCTGCACATTCCGAGGCTGTGAACATGATCAGTTGCACGTCAAATCTCCTTTACACTTCGTTCTTTTTCGCGTGCTTGGGAACTTCCGTTTTCTCAAAACGTCAGTTTGACTATAGATGGTAACTCGCTCTTCCGTGACTTTTCTCTGTAAACCTGCATGTTTCAAGGTCGATGTTTTCTGACCGCATCCGCGAAATGGACACTGGGGCATATCCCTTTTACTATATTCATCAAATCAAAAGATCATTATCCTTGCACTGCCTCGGATTCCATACGGTATCATAATGATTTTAGGACTCTGCTCCGGTACGGCTTTTTAGCTCGAGGGATTAGATCGTGATCCAAGTAATGGTGCCATCGGCAACGTGTGGTGATTTTTTATTTACAACGTTTGATAGGTGGAAACCTACCACATCCTCGGCACTGCCTCTGCAGTTCCGTACTCATTTATTTGGTTAGCGTAAGCTCACTTTATCCAGGGCTAGCAACATATTTGGTATCCATTCTCCTATTTATGACTTCGGTGACGCGCCAGTTGATACGCAACTGTTCCTCTAGGACATGGCGTAAGGTTGACTTCTTTCACTGAACGAGTATGGTTCATGCCTAAGGAGCTGCGGGTTTTGGTCTAAGATAGTGAGAAATTATAAGGGCCCCAGAGCGTGTTAGCTACTTCGTCCATGCATGCTGTGTCATTTTCGCGAATCCGGCACTATGAAATTTCTTCCTGCCCATTTTTCTTACATAGCTTACTGTGCGATTGGACGAGGCCGAACAAGAACTGCGTGAAGCACGTAGACTGTTACGAGATCAAAAGCAATTGTAAGTCTCCATTTTGGCTATGTCGAATTCTCACCGCTCAGTGACCTCAAAGTTAGCCTTCAGTGAACTATCTGTAAATATTTGCATGTTTTTATCGGTATCTCTGCTCTTGTCAAGATAATGGTTTAATGCCTAGGGCGTTCAATTCATAATCGTTCATTCCAGTTTTACTTCTCGGTTCGTGTGTGGTGGGCATGCACTGCTAGTAATTCCTAACAAGGATGAAACACCTGTCTTGTCTCCATGATCTTCATTGGCATGTGGAATGTTGACACTGCATGACAGGTCATTCGGAAAATATCTGATTTTGTATCAGACCGTTCTCTTTGGCTGGCGGTGGCCAAACGGACGTGAAGATCGTGGGTTCGAATCCTCTCATCGCCGGTCAACTTACCCACTTGGTACCCCCTTTGTTGGCCGCGGCCGCCTTCCTGAAAAATGAGGTACATTGTTATTTCAATAACAAAGAAAATAAAAGATAGAAGATAAAAAAGTTTCGAATGTCAAACACGCAAATATCTGTTCACAATTACCTCCTAATTTTCTATCGAAGTTCGATATTCGCCCTTAGAAACTATTTCCGGTCATCAATCGTCCGTTCCCACCAAATTTAACCATAACACAGAATTCGACCTAGTTCCTTAATTTTGAAAGTATTTCATGTTTTTTATGTTTTCATGTATTTCTTAGCCCTTATTGGTCTCATCGTCGATATTATCTGCTCAGCCAGCCCTCTTGGTTATCTGCCAATCCAAGTCGTCTTATTATGTATACTGGATGCTGATTGACCAGCCCCAGTTTCGTGCGGTCTGTATTTTTACTGCATTTCGTCATTAAGCATCCAATCACGACTATTCGTTTATTTTGATCTGCTTCGCTGATCTTTCATTGGTGAATTTTCATTCATTTTAGTGTGCCCCATCACCTTGATTTCGCACTGTCGATGACAAACAGTGATGCAGTAATTTTAATTTTTACAGCTGATAAACTTGCATCAGCATGCTGTGGTTTTGATAGCGATGATACGGCATGGAAACATCAAATCATTTACCCACGATCTGCACTCTTGTGGTGGAAGATTACCAGCCAGGCAGGAGGATTCACTTAAGACTGCTTAGGCATGGCTGTCATCTTGCGTTGAGCAGGTAAGGTGCACACGAAGCAGCGGATCCATCGGCAATCGTTATTTAACCACGATAGCTCAGATGTGAACATTTCCGAAATTTTTACCTTGTTGCTGAATGAAATTCTATTTCTCTTGATAAACCACGGCCATGAGAAGTCTGGCAAATAGATTGACCAGTCACACTGTGATTGCGAGACAGAAAGTTCGTGTGCTAAAGATGTTCGTCGCTTAGAGGTTTTCAGTCATCGAGGTTTGCGTATTAAGTTAACATTGGATCGAATGATCGCGTCATCAATCTGCAGATTAGGAATCGAGTATTAGTTACCGGTTCGATGGATATTGTCGCCGTTTGTGAAACTTAGTATACTTCATTGCTTGAGGCACGTGTTGCTCATGACTAACGCTCGTCTACCGCACCATGTCTTCCTCCTACGGAATGGAAAAAGCCACGTGGCAGCACGGAATGCGAAAATGTACAACGAATTTGGGTAAATTAGGTGACTCACTTCTCCTTGTTTGAAGCCCGCAAGATCTTTCAACCAGCTTGCTGGAGACCCTGAAGGATATGGTAGCAAATCGTGAACAGTTGTATTGTATTGTATGGACTTTTGCGTACGGAAATAGTGTCGTATTTCAGTCAAAAAACGCGAGGGTAAAAGTTAAAATAGAAAACAAAAGAATTTACATTCACCACCCTGTAAAAATGGGGAAAAACTCATCGAGTAATTGTCATAGCACATTATGATAGGTTGCTCAGGAATTCGGCTAAAACACGGTCACGGTTTGTCAAAATGCGTGCTAAATACGGGACAGTGGAGTTCCTATGGAGAGGGTATGGAACGAAAAGCGGATCGTGTAGAAATATAAGAACGGCACTTTGAAAGATCGTTGTGCCGAGGTTGCGTGGGATCAGAAAGAATTTTGTGAGCAAACTTCGCACATCCTGATAAGTGTTGATCACATAGATTGAAGGCCAACTAAGTTAGTGATATAAAAGACCCACGGCGAATGATTGGTAACCCCTGGCGAACAGTTCTAAAGTCTTTTCTAAGCAAACCTGGAAAAATAACAGGAGAACAGTAAAGAAGGATTAGAAAAACACATTGGTATACAAGTCGGGAGGTGGTGCTTTGCTTCACCTTGTAGTGTCGAAGCATTGTGATTTGAAATGATAACCGTCGGAGACTCTGGACATAGCTAAAAATGTGAGAAGTCCACTTCAAATTTTTATCAATAGAAACTCCCACATGTTTCATATAATCAACCGTGGCAAGTGTTTTTGAGTTGATGGGAGACGTTTCGGATGGATAGGGAGAGAGAGAGCAGACATTCGAAATATTTAGATGTGTTGAGAGATGAACCAGGTTGTGCGAAGAAATCGTAAACAGAAGATAGGTCGTTGCGACCATGTCATTTGTCGAGTCAGAATCAAGTACCTTTGTGGAGTTAGAATGTATTCTGTATGTTGGCTACCACAGCATTCTTTTCTTTTGCGAGCCCTGCAGGTCCTCTACGTGCACAGCTCACTCCCTTGGCAACGCGTAATCTGATGTGAAAGGCAGTGGCCAATGGGGCTTCCCCTGGTGTTTAACGCCGACTGATGATGGTGATTTTCAAGCTCCATAATGTTAACCGCTTGACCACCGCCGTTTTTTAACTTACCAAGATATGTGGATTTTAAGCACTTCGAGTATAAATTCCAAATACAAGCCAGTTATTCCGTGCACTAGACACGTCTCGTACGTCTGCATCCATATATGGTTATCAGAACGATTTTTACTATCAGACGAGAAAATTTTATTACATATGACAGCTGCTTGTTGTCAATAAAAGGTTCTTAATCGACAAAGGAGGCTCCACAGGTCTAACTAACGATAATTTAGCTGAAACATAGGCAAAAGTTAATGACAGATTACGATGAATGAAATGGCTATCAACTATGTGCACACAAGATGGAAAAATTAGTAATCTTAAGCAGTACAAGCCAATCTCACCTAGTTGATGAAACTTGTCCTTCACTGACAATGAACCCACAACTTCCGTATCGAAGCCCATTACAACAGTTTTGAGGGTAAGCAGATTTCGTATGGAGAGTTTCGCACCCGATGTACTTGTTGGCATCTTTGTCCGCCGAAATATCTGCGTGTGAACACTAAGTTCCAGATTGGATCTGATTTCTACCAGCTACACTTTTGGCCCTAATCATTTTAGCTCACAGATACAACCCTCATAAAATGACCATTTTTGTTATTCGCTATTTCAGCGCTACACTTGATCTATTATTCTTTGTTTATTTCGAACTTAGAGATTGTAACAGAAATTCCCTCGATTTAACAAGGGAAGTATTTGTTATGGATTTCATCCTCATAGTGAAAGTAATAGTAATCAACGAAATTTCATAGGCTTGCCAATTTTCTTTCCCTGTTACAAAGGCTATACAGTGTTCGTGCAGAATCAGAAATCGTTCGTCGGGAGGCTGAGGTTCGTATTAGAGAATTGGAACATGAACTGGCTACGGAACGAGTGAGTGTTGCTGTCCTACTTTTTATGCTATAATGTTGGATTCTGCTTGATGTTCACGACGCTGATGGAGGCTGGTTTCGCTAAACGTTAATGACCTCGAATCCCAAAAACTCCGATCTTATCGTTGCTGGCTGCCCTGGTCGTAGTTAATTATTAATTGTCCGGAAGTTTTCTGTATTCGACTACCGGCATCCCTGAAGCTCTGCTCTGATTTGGCGGAAACATCGGGTGAGCAATGTCGAGGCGCGTCGTGTGTTGGGTGTAGACAGTTGCTCTATCGCTGAGGTAATCGCTCTATAGCGCCTTCGATGCCTTGGGCTGGTTCTGCGTTTGCCTTTTCTTACCCTTTTTGAACGTGTTGCGCAAGGCTGGAGGAAGCCATGCAACCATCAAGCTATAACTTGGTGTAGAAGGTATAAAGAAAATAGTTCCGGTTTGGCTTTCGCTTGCTGCTTCCCACAATTTTGGTTGGGATCCAAGAGATAAGGGTTGTTGTTGGTTTGCGAGGCTGAGAGATATGGCTCAAAACCGAAGCCACTGGCGCCAATGCAGTATGACCTCCCGTGGATTTCTCGTATCGAAAAACTACCGAAAGTAATACCGAAAATCACAGAAAAAACCGTATGCCTTGTTTATTTTTTTCCATTTATGTATCCATACATATATGTAAACCTACATACATATATATATGTATATATACATATATATAGCTATGTATATATATATATATATATATACATATATATATATATTTTTACCACTTCAAAGTGCAAAGTGGTGCTCATCATCTTTATCGTCCTCATCGCACTCATCGTCCTCATCATCCTCATCATCCTCATCATCATCCTCATCATCATCCTCATCACCATCCTCGTCATCATCCTCATCATCATCTTCATCATCATCTCCATCATCATCCTCATCCTCATCATCATCATCATCTTCATTCTCATCCTCATCAAAATCCTCATCATCATCCTCATCCTCATCCCCATGCTCAATCTCCCAATCGTCATCCTTATCAATCATCCTGAATCGTCATTCTCATCAACCATCCTCAATCGTTATTCTTGTCAATCATCCTCAGTCGCCATCCTTATCAACCCTCCTCATCATGGTCCCCATCAGTGGTCATCATCGTCAGTCAACATCATCTATCATCATCATTTATTATCATTATCGTCGTCATGATCGTCATGATCGTCGTCATCATCATCCTTCATTATCTTCAATCATTATCATCAATCTTCATCATCAGTCATCCTCACCTTCATCCCCATCAATCATCCTCATCCTCGTCCTCCTCAATCATCGTCAATCATCATCCTCGTCAATCACCCTCCATCGTCATCCTTATCGTTCAACCTCAATCGTCATCCTCCTCAATGACCGTCAGTCGTTATCTCCCTCAATCGTCCCGAATCGTCATCCTCAGCAATCATCCTCAACCGCCATCATCATCATCATCATCATCATCATCACCATCATCATCATCATCATCAATCATCATCATCATCATTAATCTTGATCATCTTTATCGTCCATCATGATGATCATCACCGTCATCATCATCAACATCCTCATTCTCATCCTCATCTTCCCAATCGTCATCCTCATCAGTCATCCTCATCAATGATCCTCAGTCGTCATCTTCTTCAATCACAAGCAGTCATCAATCGTCATTATCAATCATCATCATCCATCATCATCTTCAATCGTCATCATCAATGAACCTCACCTTCATCTTCATTATTCTTCATCATCTTTATCGTCAATCATCATGATCATCGCCGTCATTATCATCATCCTCATGGTCATCATGCTCATCAACATCTTCATCGCCGTCCTCATCGTCCTCATCGACCATCCTCAGTCGTCATCCTCCTCAATCGTCCTCAGTCGTCGTCCTCCTCAATGATCCTCAGTCGTCATCATCATCAATCATCCACCGTCGTGATCCCTATCATTCATCCTCAATCTTCGTCCTCCTCAATCATCGTCAATCGTCATCCTTTTCAATCGTCGTCCTTCCCGATCATCCTCGATCGTCAAGGTCTTCAATCATCATGAATCATCATAACAATCAATCAACAACATCAATCATGAATCATCATTATCAACCATTGTTATCATCATCAATGATCATCATCAATCGTCATCATCAATCATCATCATCATCATCATCATCGTCATCATTATCATCAATCATCATCCTCATCCTCATCAATTGTCATCGTCATCATTATCATCATCATAATCAATCATCATGATCATCATCAATCATCGTCATCATCATCATCATCAATCATCATCACCGTCGTCATCATCAATCATCATGAATCATCATGAATCATCATGAATCATCATCATCATCATCATTCATTATCATTGTCAATCAACATCATCAATCAGCGTCATCGTCTTCATAATCATTGTCGTCAATTATCATCACCATCGTCATCATCGTCATCAATTATCCTCATCCTCATCCTCATCAATCATCGTCAATCGTGATTCTCATCAACCAACCTCGATGGTCATCGTCTTCAATCATCATCAGTCATCATCACCAATCATCATCGACCATCATCATCATCATCATCATCATCATCATCATCATCATCATCATCATCATCATGATCATCATGATCATGATCATCATCATCATCATCATCATCATGATCATCATCATCATCATCATCATCATCATCATCATCATCATCATCATCA
>LUCM01007817.1:0-20085 GCA_008360955.1 Fasciolopsis buskii | reverse complement strand
CATGACTGTTCACCAGCCCGCATTAAAGTGCGCACATTGAAGGAACCGAGATTCAGAAGCTGACGAAGTTTGAGAAACTATGAGCTAACAAACCGGAAAGGACTTATTCCAGTATATGACAATGGACTGTTGCGACTATCGGGCGTGTTATCATTTGGGGCGTAATGAGTTGGCAAAAGGGGTAAAGGAATTGGGTTAGAGACAGAAGAGACTGGTTGAATAAAAGATTACGTGTTTTGTCCTTCTGCTTTGACTATGAATATCATCCTGCGTATCTTTACTTTGGGTTCCACTTTGGCGCGTTCTTTGGTTCGTATTCACGGCCTTTGTTCTACGGTTCAGCCTCTGTCTATTTTGCGCAGGTCTTTTGCTGACAACACGAGTTGACCGCCGGGACTTAGGACAAAACCGCACTTGTGAAATTTTGTGATTACTTTTACCAGAACGAATGAAGTTAAAGTGACCGAACTAAGATTTAGATTTAAATTTAATTTAGCCAACCGCTCTGTGATTAGTCTGGTTAGTGTCGTGAAGCTCAAAGTACTGCAAATTGCTGTTTCACATCACAAAATACTGAATGATGCTCCCCCGGCTTGTTACGCATATCCTTTGTGCGACATTCTCCGCATTCAGTGTTTTCCTCTCCTAAATTCTTTCGACATCACTGAAATTCTCCTAAAACGCTTCCTTTGTACGGCAAAGGAAATAACCATCTCACTACCATTTACTGAACACGCTGACAACAACGGTTTTGCGTTTTCAGCTCCGTTCAGCCAAAGATCGACTGTTAGCTGTCCAGCTCCGCGAGCAGCTTGCTTCTATCCGCCAAAACTTCAACCAGCGCACGCCAACTGACATGAGTCCATCCAGGACTGCTTTCCATTCGGACAGTTCATGCGAACATGCTTGTTCACCTCGCACCGTGGTTACGCAGCTCCTGCAGACCCATGGTGACCAATCTTATTCGGAAACTAGACCTAATCTGGTTACAGGGATTGGCCAGATCCGGCTGGAAGATCCGTCGCATTCGAACCGTCAAAATCCATTGCGGCTTTTGCACGATGCTAGTCTGCCCACAACATCACCGTAAACCCACTTGTGATTGCTTTTGGGTGAGTTTCTCCCACAGACTCAACGTGGCATTAGTAAACACGTGAAATAATACCTACTGAGTGTTTCGATAATTGTGCTCCTCTATTGATACTGACGTGTGTTATCTTTCAGGCGGTATCAGATGCCTGCATGATATCTGTTTGATTGTATCCGGCAAATCTCTGTTCAACAATTACCTGAAAGTAGTTGTTTTCGAAAAATTGTGCTTTATATCCGTGTAATGCTCATCTCTGTCGATGAATATACATTGAGAAGCTGCTTGCTAAAATTGTATGCGATTGTGGCGTACGTTCCACCCTATTCTTCGTTTCCATCTAGAGCATATGGCGGGCTATAGGGGAGTTAGGTGAAGCTACTGTTTTCCCCATTTCTTTTCCAGTTTGTGATTAAAGAGGGGCTGAACAATAGTGTCCGATCTGCCTAGTGGTGAAGATGAACTCTGGCCAAGTAACTTGGTTCAATTCGGCTGAGGGCATTGCTGCTAACGTCCCACTGTGTGGCGACGAACAGATAATGCAACTCCTCCAGAAACTTCGCAGTTGTTGGGTTTACTTCTCGTACACACTCTTGACTTCGAGTGTAACTAGCTTTTTAGGACCGGAAGGAGAGTTTCGGTTCGAGTAATTTGTATGGAAATCTTACTGAGAGCTGTAAGTGATTTTGTTGTTAAACATTATACTTTGTACTTTCCCGATTATGTATTGGTTGCAGCCTTGGTAGAAGACATGGCATCAGAAGCGTGATATATATGAAACAGTTGATCGATAAAATACCGCAGCGTAACAGATTAAAATCCCTCTGAACCTGTCTGGGAAAGACCAGAGAGGAGCAGCTGGACCAGTAAGTCGCATTGACAAACTGATAAAGTGACAGTGCGTCATCCTTCGAATATAAAAAATGTGATTCGGATGCATAATAAACGACAGAAGACATAATCACAGCCTCAGGGCACCTCGATCTGCCAGCAACAAGCATCATCCATAGAAGGGTATAACACAAAAGGATCCATTAAGAACGCATAGAAGCGTTAAAAAGACAACTCTGCACCAAGGGACTGGCAGTATTTCCATCAGCATCATCATTATCGTTCAGCGGTAAACAGAAAAGCAAACCTCACTGATCGCTGTCTTTTCCCGCGAAGATAAAAGTTTCTATGAAAAGAGTGAATAGCCAAGGAGAAAAGGGACTGGAGCCACACAGATGGGAAACGATAAGACGCTGCAGCTGCCAATACACGGAACACAGTCTAACCATAAATGCGCACTTTTTCAATCATTCTGATTCGATAGAAAATAACAACACGATCGCCACTGTTCATGGTTCACTTCCATATCATTCAGTGTCTCCAGCCAGCTAGTTGACGGGTCTTTTGGACCCCAACCACGAAGAAGTGACACACATACTTTACCTACGTTCGTCGTGTATTTTCCCATTTCACGTTGCCACGTCATCTACTGAGCTCCACATGGCTTCCTTTTTTCCACTCCGTGGGAGGAACTCAGAATAGGGCACGGTATGGTAGACGAATGTTTGCCATACGCAACACGTGACCCAACCAACGTGCTCAACTAAGCTTCATATGCTGAGATAAGGTATTCTCAGAACCGGTACCGACTAGCAGATTCCTGAACTCCACATTACATAGCCGGCCACTACATCTAATCCTAACCGGTTTCAAACGGCGCAGCATTATCTAATCTAAAATCTTGATAACTATCATAGTCGATCTGATCCCACAGTGATTGCTACAGTCACTCCGTGTGCCCTTCTTGAAAATGGGTATAATCAGTGACTCATCCTTCGACAACCGAATACGTTCCTCGTTCCAAATATGACGAAGCTAAGAGGTAAGAGCTTTTGACAGGGTTCCTCATTGCCCGTTTGAAAAGAACCGGATTGGCTACTTTCCCCCTTCTTCGGAAGAGGAATATCCGACTTTATTTCCGCTTCTGTGGGGGGAGGGTCAAGAGACATCCCAAGGTTTCGCAACTACAGACTTTGGTCTAGATACATTAGAGTGTGGCCAGCTGAACTGATCCTTGAAATGCTGGTCCCCACCATCCAGCCTTTGTTGTCCACAATGGATGACCTCTCCATTTCTGTCGCACGTGAATTCACTAACCGGAGTACGCCGCCCACCGCTGTCGGGTGTAAGCTTAAACAGTCTTTTGCTGTTACCCGCAGCGGCCGCTACTTCCATCTTTTCGGCTACCCTAACCCATTATCGTCAACTGACACTGCAACTGTCGACGCATGTTATTCACTTCCTTTCAGTTTGGGAGCTACCGTTTTTGCTCCATTAGACCCAGCGACCCTTGCGAGATCCAATGTCTTTGATGAACGTTAGATCTAGGACCGCAGGCGAAGTCTGGTGTTAAATGCACACCCTGCTTGATTTCTTCCCAGAGCTCGTCAACTTGGCTGTTCGTCGGATAATTTCTGTCCCTAGGTTTTGGGAACAGCCGAATCGCATAGACGTTCGACGACCATTCGGCCTTGTGGTTTGCATCGGTAGCTGTTGAGCTGCAGCAAAAATCGCATTAAAACTAACGCATGATCCGATTCGACGAACGCGGTCCAGTACGATCTGCAGTTGTGGACAGAACCCGGCCTGAAGTGTGCAGGAAATGGGTTTACGAGACTTTTGGCTCAGTCGGTTGAATTACTCTGCTCGAATCCTGACTTCGTGTTTCACTCACACAGGAAACATCAATCGAAAGTGAGTCTACTGTCGGAGCCAAGCATGACTGTTCACCAGCCCGCATTAAAGTGCGCACATTGAAGGAACCGAGATTCAGAAGCTGACGAAGTTTGAGAAACTATGAGCTAACAAACCGGAAAGGACTTATTCCAGTATATGACAATGGACTGTTGCGACTATCGGGCGTGTTATCATTTGGGGCGTAATGGGTTGGCAAAAGGGGTAAAGGAATTGGGTTAGAGACAGAAGAGACTGGTTGAATAAAAGAGAGGAAACTCTGAGCAGCAGCATACTTATCACTGCACACCTCGCTCGATGCAATGGGCAGCGTGGTCCTGATTTGCCTTCGCGACCACCTATACAAGATGGATTTATTTTTGTGCATGTACATCATGTGGATCGGTTCACGGGTTCTGCAAAAATGCTTGTTTATTCTCAGCCAGTGCCCTGGGGTCTGTCAAAATGACCGATGTGCAGCCAATTATAAGTGATTGGAATCCCATCTACCTGGATCAGTTGTTCTTCCGCTCGTTTGTACGACTGAACGGCTAACGCAGATCAACCCCTGACTGGGAAGACCAGTGGACTACTTCATCAGACCTCTACCCATTGACCTTCCAGGCATGATTGGATCTCTGGCTTGAGATAAGCCATCCTGTATAGCTCGTTGTATCATGGAGGGACGCCAGCCGTCGCGCCTTGTCAAAGTGTAGTCTCGTTTTGGCCGAAATTTTTTCGACATAGATTGTTTTATTTTCTAAATCTTCATATATTGCTGCGAGTGACGTTTGTTCATATTGTCCGCTTTAGTTGATCATGGAACCAGGTGAACACAAAAGTAAGGCCTTGATATATTTCGAATTTTGTAGGAAATATAGCTCCTCGGTTTTTGTTCCAAATCCATGCCTCCCCGATTCATCCGTACGACTTTTCTGTAAGCTACTCTGAAAAGTCTCTCGATAAGTCAACAGTTTAAGTTTCAAGGCTGAAGTTTAATCCGGAATCCATTCAAATGTCGGGGACGGCTGACAAGCTTTTTGGGTGACTTTTTCAGTGGTTTTGGCAAAATGGGCGGAGTAAGATAAATCTTCAGATGTACGCCTATGCGGCTTGTAAGCCACTCGAAATCGATTGGAATAAATCTCCGTATGTATGGCTCGCCCTTTAAACTTCAAATAGATTGATATGGATTTATAAGGGCACAGTCATGTGTATATAACAGTCTATTTGGGATTCCTTCGTATTGCCGGAATTGCTATTTCTTTCCGTCGAATTGAGAGGATCGTGAATAAAGAAACTTGTTTATCTGATCGGCCATAGCTTCAGATAGACCATGGGTACAATGTTTGGGGATTCATGAAACTTGGCTTCTGGATATGCCAATGTAACGACATCGTTAGTTTTATGCAGTTCACTGTACAGGTTTGTACCAGTAAAGTCGACAATGCCGTGCCCTTGGACTATATGCGACTGGTTTGATAAATGCAGGTTATCACCAATCGTTGAACAAGAAGGTAACCCATCCTCGCAGTTGCACCCCTTTCCAAATGTGGTTTATTGCTAACCGTTTAAAATTCAGCAGAAAAAGTGGAATCAACGACCTAAATCTCATTTTTAACTACACTAAATGGCTTTTTGACATTTGGAACGTAGTCAAATTCGTGCATATTTTGGCTTATTAAATTGCACCTGGCGAATGTCGCCTTCCCACATTCATGAGGGATTTCACGACTGCCGTGAAAATATGCAATTTTTCAGTTTGAGTGAAAATCTTTGATTTGGTAGAAGTCGAGGAAGTAACTAAATGCAATCATCAGGAGATCATCTTAATAATAAAGTATTTTGAAAACCAACAAATTGCATAGAATAGACTAATCCGCTTAGATTAATTAAAAATCTGGGGTGAGCAGAGTAATTTCTTAATTTATTGATGACTTTTTTAGAGATAATGGTTTTCATTTTGCCGAAAAATTACCGGGCTGCTTAGTGTTGACCATCAAAATTGACATTTCTACAAGACTAAAGTGTAGATTCATCTAGCCAGCTTCGTTTTGTGGGGCTGATCGGGCGAGTTTGAGATTTTTTGCGACCACATGAAGGTTGCAGTTCAGTAGAGTAACTCTGAGGGAACTGAACAGAATCAGAGTAGAGACTAAAAATTTGGGAGAGCATTACGAATAGTTTTGAAAAATGCCACTAAACCGGCACGATCCAAAATGACAGGAAAAAGTCCGATAGGTATTACCTTTGGGTGGATAAGCCATCTATATTTACTTGCCACGTCGTGAAAAAATTGACAAGTGCCTATTTCTTTGTTGGTGGCTTTCTTATGCTACTGTTTTGTTGAAAGTTATCAAAGCTATTAATCGACCAAATGAAGTCAATATGCTAACATTCGGCCATGATTATGGGAAATTTATGGCACTTGAATGAACTAGTTTATCGTACAGCGTTCACACGTGTGTTTATGGTGGTACAACAATAATGTTGGGTGACGTTTTCTTCTGGAATGCTTACGAACCCTGGGTAAACTATGCTTAGTGGCGAAATGTAATTCAAAATACGACTTTTTACTGCAGAACATGTTCCGTCAAGTTAGTGATGGATAAACATATCGTACTGTCCGAAAATAGCGGTAGCGGTTAACTGGACAATAAGTAGGGCGGCTAATAATGATGCACTGTTACCACTGCATTCGCAGAAAAAAAATTAACTTCTGTTGTCCGCTGTGAGCTCAACACATGCTGGTTAGGACGTCCATTTATGTTCTTCAGATCTTAGTTATGAAATGCAGAGACTCAACGAGCCATCCTCGAGCAGTCCTTTCATGTACACGATTAAAGAACTACACCTCGTAGTCACTACGTAGTACAAGGCCCCTCAACTACATTGCAGGACCAAAAAGCTGTGGAGTTTCGTCGTTGAATTACGATAAATGCCATAGGTGTCGTTAGTAGTGAAATTGTTTACTGTCATAATAAACTCAACTCATCGCTCTGTCCTTATGGACGTCATTCGATAAACAGTGCAGGTCTCGGTTCAAATTCAGCCACGATTGGTTTGTTTTACTTCAGTTGGTTATATCTACCTTTTAGCTAAGTCATACTCTTCCTCTTTTGTTTTTATTCATCCAGTTCTCTGTTTGCTCCCTCTGAGGTTCTCGGTGGTCTCCGTAGGTTCACGATGTTCCAGAACCGAAGAACTTTTCAAACGTTGATTCGCATCAAGCTGCACTGATTTCCCCAATTCTCTCCTTGTCTCATTCTACACCCCTAAGAACTACGTACGCTTTGTTTTCCAGAGTGTCCAATTGCTATCTACGGACTGTGATGATGATTACTCCTGGGATTCATCCATGGGGTGAACAGTAGTTCCGGTGACAGCAAGACAAAGTCGCATTTCACTGTCCAACGATTGATGAAGTATGCATACGCATAATATTCTTTTCTCTTTGTTTCTTCTTGTTTGTCTTGAAATTTCATCATGATCCGAAATCTGTTGATATCTTGCGGAAATCGAAGAGGAAGAATTAAACGAAATGTAATGCATTTGTTACTGTTCCCGTCCCCTTCATGCTACGGATCTTCATTGACTTCTGATTATGATGCTTTGCACAAGAACTCCAGAAATGGCCCCTCATACGTCTTCCTCCATAACGTTTGCAAATAGTTGCGAGAAAGATAAATGGAGTTTTTCACCTGACTTGCTTCTTATGACAGACCAACGCTGATGAGCATTTCTGGATGGAAACCTCGCTAAACCAGCATAAATGATTTTCCGCAAGTATCACAAAAAGTACCAGCAGTGGATTATTTGGCGAGAAGTGAATATCTGGTTGTTGCAACCTCGATCTCGAAGAATCCTGATTTCGTGTTTCACACAAATAATAGAAATCAATCGAAAGAGAGTCTACTATCCGAGCCAAACATGACTGTTCACCAGCCCGCATTAAAGTGCGCACATTGAAGGAACCGAGATTCAGAAGCTGACGAAGTTTGAGAAACTATGAGCTAACAAACCGGAAAGGACTTATTCCAGTATATGACAATGGACTGTTGCGACTATCGGGCGTGTTATCATTTGGGGCGTAATGGGTTGGCAAAAGGGGTAAAGGAATTGGGTTAGAGACAGAAGAGACTGGTTGAATAAAAGAGAGGAAACTCTGAGCAGCAGCATACTTATCACTACCCATCCCACTCGATGCAATGGGCAGCGCGGTCCTGATTATCCTGCGCGACGACCGATGCAGTATGGAATTATTCGTAGGCGTGTAACTCATGGGGATTGGTGGACGGGTGCTGCTATGGAGTCCAGCCGTTAAGCAGAAGAACAGTTAGGGTTCTCAACCAAAGCCTTTGGTTCTGACAAGAACCTGACCACAAGGCAGCGGGGCATAGCTGAGTGGAAGCCCATCTACTTGGATCAATTAATCTTCCATCAATTAATCTTCCATTCGTTTTCCCGACTGAGCTGCTGACACAGATCAACCCTCGTCTGGAAAGACCAGGAGACTACTTTTTCAGGCCTCTACTCATTGACCTTCCAGGCATGATTGGATCTCGGGCTTGAGATAAGCCATCCTGTATAGCTCGTTGGACCATGGAGTCACGCAAGCCGTCACACCATGTCAAGGTTTAGTCTTGTTGTGACAGGTCGAAATTGCACTTGGCGGTCGTCGTTAAAGAAGCATCGACAAACGCAACAAGTTGTTGACTTTACTTGGCACCGATGATAAGAACATAGAAGTCAATTGTTTCTCCAGGTCCTAGATTAACTGTCCACACAATATGCGTAAACCTGAACGGATTTGCACATATGCTACCTTGTGATACCAATTGGCTTGGGCACCATTCAGAGCCATTGGATTGTAAACCTATTTTGAGGGAGGTTGCTCGCGCTAGCCCAAACGTCGGCCAATTGGATTCACTACCGACAGCGATGTTAACAACTTGCGAAAAATGTACGTGGTCTGTAATTTCTGCTCTTCATTTGGTAAACTCGAGACGTGCGCTGAGCAAGACAGAACAAACATTCCGTGAGGATTTTCCCGGGTGGCGTTTCCTTGAATTTTCACACATGAAAGCACTATGGACAATGGAAATTAAAATTTACTCAATAGGAAATAAACCGAGAATTAACGGTCAGATTTTACGTAGTCCAGACTGTTGACTCTCCGTGGTGTTTTCATCCAAGAGAAACATTTATGGAAGCTATCGAAAATAAACTAAACTTGTACTTTTTCTATCTAGTAATGTTTTCTACAAGTCAAATTAGTCATCAGCCTGAAATTCATTGAATCTAAAATTATTTGTCCGATAGACAGAATTTACTGATGACCAAACCATTCTTCACCTAGAGATTAGATTGTCAATAATCGTTAATAGTGGATAAACTACAGTCCGCTTATTGTTAACATACAGGCGCAGGCAAACAGGCAAAATTTCAATTCTACTACTGACAATGTTGTCGGTAACTAAACGTTTGGTCGATTTCGGATTTACTATAGGTTCGAATGGGACCGATTCAATGTTTTCGAACTCAGGCACTAGAGACGGCACGTCACAAAAAAGCAACCGGGCCAAAGTAAACACAAACCCACGGCGGTATTTAACGACAGGATGTCGTTGCTTAAGTGTAGTTTTAATGCGGTCGAATACCAGCAGATGCACGCAATGATTCATCCGATTTAGACCGGGATGTGTGTGCGCTGACGTTGCCATTTCCCGCTCTATTTCGGAATTGTGTCTGAATTATTAGGATTTATGCCAAAAAATATCCAGAATTCATTAACAACATGCTTCTTACTCACAAGATCAAACAAGCATACGCTTGCGCACGGATTATAAAGCAATGCACGATAATCAGCTCGCCTTACAAGGCATATGCAAACATGTGCCAATGTAAGATTAGTTATGTTTTGGACGCATGCAAACGAAATCGCACTAAGCTAGTTGAGTGACATTTCCAAACAATATTGACACAATTCCGAATTAATGCAGAAAGTGGTGTAGAATGCAGACGGGGGCAGTGAATTGAGATCAACAGTTGAACCACGCACATACCATCGTAGCGCACTTTGCCCTCGTATTTCATAGTTGTGCTTGGATTAGGCATGAACCTACAAACTGAAAAAAACACGCGAGGTGAATAAAGCACTAGGGTTTGAGCTGTGAGTTGTGCGCATCTGAATTACTGGTCGGCAAGCAATTGAGGCACTACGTAGTTACAAGCTGTTCGTCGTTTGCGTGTGAGCTGAACGGGGATGGCATTCTACTGGTACGTACTAGCATATCTGACTGAATGCCTCAGCATGGTTGGGAGTGGGGTGTCACAGGGTCCGAATTGTCTGCTCGTCCTGAACGCCTCTCGAAATGCTCCCAAATGACCTGCGTCTCAAGTAACCTCTGTTGGAACAGTCCTTCGCACTGCCTTCTCGTGGCAGGGTGTTCCTACTGAGGAGCTAGAGTGAAGGCGAATGGCTGGCGCACCCCATCGAGTTGATTGATAATTGATAATCCGTATAGGAGATTCGACTAAACCCTGATTCCAGCTCAACCACGGGCTGGGTACGAAGCATACGACCATGTGCTTACCGGCGTCTGTGGCGGAAGGGTGTATTGGCCACCCGGGATGTCGTTACATACTATTCTTCAGCTGGAATCTTCGAAAGCAAATTACCACCGCGGAAATGATTTGCTTCTTTTTAAATGAGCAACCCTCAATCAGTCTGGGGGATGCATCTCACATTCTTGATTTAGATTATATTTCTATACATCATAAACATTTGGATAAAATAATCTTTTAATATCTCTATTCCTCGTCGTGGGCCTCATTCGAGTTGCCGTGAATGTGATGATTACAAATGAACTTTGAACTGTGGTAAAACCTGTTTGTACACAGGGATACCGGTGAGTGCACTGTGTGCCGCTCTCCCCTGTTCCGCTTTCTGTTTTATCGTGATCCCTATTTTTGGAAGGTGAATTAGGTCCTTTGTGAGTTCTAACAGCATTTACTACAATGACTTACATCAGTTATCCTTTGTGCTTTTGCAACCTGAGCGGCTAACCATTGATCCTTAAGTAAAATGTCCCAACACAGGGTGCTGCAACGCTGTAGCTCAGCTGGTAGAGGACACGCTGCGCAAGTACATACGTTGCTTCCGTATGTGGGTCCCAACGCCGCCGGGGTCGAACATATTTCGCAGTTGGATCAATTTTACATTTGTCAAAAGTCTATCAACCAGATTTCTTATGTATTTACTCATTGTTCGCAATACAAGCTACGAGTAAAAGCATCTACTGATAGCGCACATCAGTGCATCCTGATGTGGTTATTTAGTTCGTTTAAAATTCAATGAAGGTGATACCACGACAAATTTTATATTCAATGATTTCCTCATATTATTTGTTGGTTCGTTGATTATCCGAGCGTTAGCTAAGACATTCAGTCTCGTGTTCTCGTATCCTGAAGAATGGACCGGAATAAATCACAACATGTAGTGATCAGATCAAATTACTTTGACAACATTTTTGGAGCATAACAGAAATCTGGATATGGCTAGATTTGATTTGCGAAACGTTACTATTCAACGGATACCGTCTTGAGAAAAGTTGGTAATTGATCAAACGATGCCGAAGAAGGCGGAGGATTATTGTCAGGAATACGCCAAACTATTTGGAGGATGAGCTTTTATGAAACGTTTGCACAGGGAGAAAACGAAACTTCCAGTGATGCTGATTTCATTCATTCGTGTATAGGGAGTAAAACAGATCTTGAATATAATAACCATAATGTTATCTATGTTGTCACTTATTTTCCCGATTTTCCAACAGTCTGCAGTACTGGTCGGAAGTGTAAGGGAGTACGCAGGCTATTCCAGCTGCAGTATAACCGGCGGTTTCTTGCTCCAATCTAAGGGATAGACCAAACACGAGCTAGTTAGTTGAATGACCACAAACGTGGAGCAGCCGGATCTAGGGTGCCGATTCCAAGTAGGAGAGTGGGAAAGCCCAGTAGATTGAGTTGCCCGTACCAAGGACAGAAGGAGCAACGGCAAATCTGGTCTGGTTATAGGATCCGCAACTTAAAAGTAAAAAGTAATCTAGTTTGGGTGTCAGCCTGGGGTTGTGCGATATGAGCCAGCGGAGACAGGCAAGACGCGCATGCAATAGACGTTCTGATGCCGTGAAAGTTGGTAAACCATTTAGCATTCAAAGGTATTATCCAACAACGGCCTTTAGCGCCTGCAAGCATAAAGAGGATAAGATTTCATGAGAAGGATAGTGTACACAGACTAAAGGTCTTTAAAAGACATAGAGTAGAAAAGGCGTGACCATCACCGAATTGTAATTTTGAAAAATTTGGTTCGGCCCGACAGTGGAACAGCTCAATGGTTAATCACCATACACCTGGTAACCGAGGGTACCTTCATTAAAGAGAGAAGAGAAAGTGGAAGAATGTTAAACAGTAGAAATTGCAGGAAAATGGGCGTTGATAAAGGAGTGTGATGCGAAGTCCCGAAATTCCACGGGGTGAGTTTGGCGAGGACTCGGTCATAAAAGAGAACTGTAACCCATGTCCTTAG
The DNA here is from genome assembly GCA_008360955.1 of Fasciolopsis buskii. Classification (NCBI taxonomy): domain Eukaryota; kingdom Metazoa; phylum Platyhelminthes; class Trematoda; order Plagiorchiida; family Fasciolidae; genus Fasciolopsis; species Fasciolopsis buskii. The sequence continues at coordinate 7,687 of LUCM01007817.1, read as the reverse complement.
GCCTCATATAATCCAACGTTAGCTTCTGTCAAGTTGGTTAAAAGCAAGACATCAAAAAAAAAAAAAGAAAAAGAAAGAAAATAATTAGTAACCATGCCACGGGATTTACAACTGGCAGATTTTGGCACGATCGCAGGGAACTAAGAGTTCTCCACAATTCAGAGTAAAGCAACTGGAAGAATTCCTTGACGATTAGTCCAGTCGGGAGTAATTTAAACGAGTATTATCTACTACGAAGTGAACACGGGGGCTAACAACGTCATGTATGACGTTTGTAGCAGAATGGACATGTTGTGACAAGAACTAAAAAGAAGCGCAAGTTTAAATTTGAAGCCATAGTTGTTCAAGGCCAAGCAGCTCGCTTCTGGCCCTGCAGTTGACAAAAATGCGGTCCAATGGAGGGGCTAGCGAACGCCCATGTTCCGATTGCGATTCGATCGACTTCACGCACATGCTTTTGAGGGGTAACAGGCGAATATACGAGGGATCGGCAGGGCGATGAGATGACCTGAACAAGCCGAGCTCGGAACGCCTTGAGATTCATGCGTCGATGTCCTTAACTACGGCGGTTTGGGGTGGCTTCACCCATGAAGTGAAAAAGCTAGGAATAATGATTGCGCTAAAATTTAGCCGTGCGTGAACAGAATGGCAGGGCCAATTTATGGAGAGAGAGCCCGGGGATCGTGGCGTTCTATGTCCAGAAAGGACCTGTAGCAGCAGAGAACTTCATAAGTAGAAAATGTCACTTAAAACAACCAAGTACAGAGTTTAGGTGTATTGAAAAGGCAAGCGTGAACTTAAGTCAACCAGCTTCAAAAGATTAGACTATTTTAATGTCATCGGCAAACAGGAATGGAGTGCCGCGATGAACAACTTTAAAGATATCCCTGAAGAAGTATCAGGATCAAGGGGACACCAAATCGCTCACCCACTGTAATTAAGCAGGTCTGCAAAAATAAAGGTAATAATTGATATACCTGAATCGATCATAAGACAGTCATCATAACCATTGATGGGATTGGATATCTCATCCGTGGTGCCTAGGTTTGGACACAGAATCGGAAATGGGAAACGCGGTCAAACGCTTTTCACATGTCAAAAATGATTGTGAGCATCGACCGGTGGGAACCAGCACTCTGGGTAGTTAGGTTCAAGAATGCCAAATGCCGACAGATGAAGGCCAGGCCGACTCCCTCAGAGGCTCGTCTGAGCAACTGTGAAATAAGACTCGGAGCTAGTGGAGGAAGTTAACTAGATGTTCTTTAACAATTTCCATAGGCCCGGATAGAACTGGAGTGTGGTTAATAGGGCGAAAGTTCTCAGAGTCATGCAAAGAACCCATTCTGTGGTATGGAACAATAACTGAGTCTGTCGCATTGGTGGAATGTTGAGCGAGACAGGGGAGCAAGAACAAATATGGAATGAGCATAGGAAGATCTGGACCACCGGTGCGAAATGCCATTGGTGGGATGCCACCGGGCCCCGGCCTGCGGGATGGCTGGGTAAATTTCGTTACTGCCATGCCAGCAACGTCGAAGGAAATGAAGGATGATATAACCCAAGTCAGCATGGGGTGTATTTCAGAATGTGGCAAATTGTCATCAGTCAGAGAAGCACAGAAATATGCATTGAATGCTTAAGCGATATCTGCAGGGCAACCTAGGCCCATGCTATTGAATGCGACGAAGTTCGCATGAGATGACTAGTTAGTTAATTAAAAGGGTCTAAGTTGTCTTACCCAGTCTCGCAAGACTTGTTGATCGTTGATTTCGCTGAATAGCTATTGAACAATTTAAAGTGATTTGGTATCCGAGAGTTATGCCAGTGGACGAAAGATTTTCCAAGATAAAGATGGTTTGGTACGAGCATGGATGACAAGAATACGTGCAGAGAGAGAGTAGGGCAGTGCTTCCCCAGGATCAATTCTAGGGCCTTTGTTTACTTGGTATAAATAATAACACTCCAGGGTTTCACCCTATTCCGGAGACAAGAAATGGAGTAGGTTAACTGGTGGCGCAAGATTTGGAGGAGAATCGGGGAACCTAATGACGAGGCTATCAATATGGCATGTTACTAAACGACATTAAGGATCACCAGCACACGGGTTTCGGACCGACTGACAGTCGCAAGAGACAACGGCATTTTCATCCAATGCGACTAAAGTTACTGACGACCACGGAATGACGGTAATCATCGACTTTGGTTGAGCAAGAAAGCGTAAGGAGGCGGGGAAATAATACTATGAATATATTTCTCGATTTCCGAGAAGCATGCCGGTATAGACAAATTTTAGGCACAAAGATTGGTGCAGTATAAACACAACGGGAAATAAAAAGTAACACATGAAACTTGAATGCATGTCTTCCATGAATATCGGGCGGCGATTCAGAAATGTCAAGGTGAGACGCCAAGACACCATTCTAGTTAAGGCAAGCGAGGCGACTTTGCCATGTAATGGCTCCGTATTGGTCGTTATTGGTGTGGAGTTTGCTGTTATGTGGCAGCACGGATGTGAAAGTTGGGAGATGGCAGGTGACGGCGTGTCGGGCTACTTTTTAGGCTCAGGTGAACTATATCGCGCAGCAATCAGGGGTACCTACTGGTCTGCATAAGGGAGTAGTCCAGGCCTCTCTTTGAAGAATATTTGCGGCTTTTTCCCCATTCCTAAAGGAAGATGAGAACTGTTTGGAGCAGTTTCAGCATCCTAAAATGCGAGTGAGAGTGACGCGGGCAAAGCAGGCAAGAGCTAACGGTAGTAAAATCTTACGACCGTTCTAACCAGGAATAGTGCAGAGCAAAAACGATGGTAAAGATGAAAACGCTTGAGACAGTAAAGGGCCTGACGGAAGTGAGGGCGGGGGATGTTTGTGCGGTCTACAGGACTACGCACAAGATCAAGCGTGTAGGTCTTTGGCTGTAGCGACTTGGACTGGAAGTGCGGGCCACGTTTTAGCGTGGTGATTAATAACTGAAACAGTTTGAAGCAGGGCATAGTGAGAGAGAAGTCTGCAAAATCTTTTAGGAGCACTCCTCATGTGCTCAGTGGAAAGCGAACGTAGCCAGTTGGCCGAGACCTTTGCGATCGATTCGCGGGTTTGCCGTGGAACCCTATTCCAGATAAGGATGAAGCATTAAGAGAAACGGAAAAACGATCGTGAGGGAAAGTGTAGGCACACAGTTTAGAAGCAAATTCTTTGGGTAACAGTGGTGAATGACTGGAACAAACTACCAGAGAAAGTGGTAGAAGGGCGGTCAGCGTGTGAATTCAAGGGCAAGCTAGAAAATGCATGGTCGTCTGTGCTTGAGGAGGAAAGTATACCAGTTTTAGGGAGGAGGAGAATGATCGAGGGGAATACATGATAACAATTTCCCTCTTTAAAGATGCTAGGAATGAGAGTTGCATTCACATACAAGATTCGCAGTTTCGCCATAGGAACTAAAGAGGGTTCCCAACTTCTTGTGGCCGAAGCATTGTCTGATCCAAGGAGCTTTGGACCCAAGAAACTGGACGATCAGGCTGGCCGTAAAGTCCTGAAATTTAAATGGAACTGAAGTTGGAGGTGAACTGGAACTGGGCATTTGGATACAGACTGGACGCCTTCCGCCAAGTCACTTGTGCTTGGTTTGGGTTTTATAGTTTCGGGAAATTTTCTCCGTTGGTGCAGAACCTAGCTCTCGTCTGAAGCTGCATGGCTGCTTTGCTTTCTTATACTCTGTCTTCTGATGCCTTTTCTAGTACAATAAGGAAAATTTTCCTGCATATTATGCCTGACAGACCCTTCGCTATTTGGAACGTATGAATTAGGTCGCCGCGCTTGCATCGGGGTGTGTGAGAGAAAATTCCACCATCTTGGAGTCCCTCAAAATATTGGCCTCTGGCCAGCCTGTTATTGATGCAAGTTTCTATATATTTTCCAGGCAATTCATATCCCTTTGCAGGCGTGGCATCCAGGCCGGAACACAATACTCCCGGTGTGCTCCTGTGGTGGTCAAGTCCGGGAATCCCCGCTACCCTTGGTAGATATGAGGTTAAAACTTTCGTCGTCTCTGTGTGTTTGCTGCGTCTGCGCACTGTTTTCAGGGTTTGAATATTTGACAAATGGGCACGGCCTGATTCCTCGTAGGGGAAACCGTCACGGTATCATCACTTTCGTCACCTCTCTGCTCTGCTTCACAATAAGCTACTCTTGACATCTTAGCCAGTTGCATCGGACGTCCCACGGGGCTAGGCTTTGACTGCCTCGATAATCCTTTAGGTCTACACCTGTTACTTTGACGACTTCAGCAAAAAAGAAAGATGGGTTTCCGAAACGCTGTCTCTAAGTCGCTTATGGGTTCGTAGAAAAGTGTGGATCATGCACCGATTTCTGTGGAAAACCACTTAGCATGTCAACAAAGCCATCGTGTACCCTCCAATCCTAGGGTTAAACGCCTTGATCATGAAAACTGCTTATTCAAGCATTAGCAGTCACTGTTATTCCTAGTCCCCATTTAGCGTGCTTAACTCTCACAGCCTATCCGCCTGTTACATATAGTTCCGGGATTTTCCGGGATCTGTACAGTTTGAGGGACGTTGGTTACGGTAAGCTTATACGGATACACAACCTTTAATTGATTTTGCACACAGCTCTTATGTGTGGTGTTCTTTGGGAAGTTTTGTCGGGATGACATTTTAGTTACGTCCAGGCAAGTAGTTTTGGATTTTAACCATTCGTTATATTTTTTTAGTTTAATTCTTTTTTTTAGTTTTTTATTTTTTTTATTTTTTTTATTTTTGTTTTATTTTTTTTTTTTTTTTTTATTTTTTTATTTTTGTGTCCTTTATTTTTTATTAATATTATTATTTTTTAATTTATTTTATATTTTTTTATTGTTTTTTTTTTTATTAATTTTTTTTTTTTTTTTTTTATTTTTTTTATTTTTTTATTTTTTTATTTTTATAATTATTATTTTTTATTTAATTTTATTATTTTTATTCATTTATATTTTTTATTTATTTTTTTTTTTTATTTACTTATTTTTTATTTTTTTTTATTAGATTAATTATTATTATTTTTTTTTTTAAATTTTAACAAGATTGCCGCACTTTTCCTACCGTCCTCTAGGCCCGATAGGTCTCACACACCCATCTCCCCCGAGTTCATTCTGCCTAGAACACATTGTGGCCACGGAATGGTGACCAATTGCTTAAAGCTGTACGATGACAAATGCTAAGTACCGCTTGGTCCCCGGATTGCTAAGCGCCTTTTGGCTGTTAGCCTTCATGTATCCCCCAGACACCTGGTAATTACCAATTCCAGCAGCGAAGGGCACTCCTGCTCATGTCTATATCCTCGCCTTTAGTGTCAGACCAGGAAAAGCAATCATGTAGGCCGTCCTCTCTCTGAACTTCCCCTGGAAGGAATTCCTGCTACACATACACATGTTGGAAACGTGAAGTTCTCTAATGCCATGAATTGCTTACTTCGGGGTAGCATCCCTTACACCAGATCCAACAGCCCAATGCCCTCTTCGATGCTCGCGGTTGGAACTATACATGCAAATACAATATATCCCGTTTTTATTAAAACATGCACCGAGAGCGCCTGGTGCAAAACATGCGGGGACATTAACAACCGTAGCGGTAGATGCCATTTGTGCGTACCAGGTTGGGTGGTCAGCTATCTGTCAGCCTCAATAACTTCAGGAGACGAAGCAGCTCAAGCTGTGGGTCAACGTGTGTAAGAATAGTCTTGATTGAGGAAGGCTAAAGCAACCTTTAGACGGATCCCAGTTAACAGTCGCTTGTGCGCCATGAGACTTCAGGGCTCAGCGGCGTTCGGAAGCTAGTGGGTGTTAGGCCAGTTTCTTTGTCATCTCGGCATACGCTCCAACAGGGCGGCACACGGACATGGGAAAAACGATTTTACACGATGACCTCGTCACCCATGTTTGAAGAGCAAACACTCCTGACATTGTGGGTGGAGCAGGTGATTTAATGCACAATTAGAAATCCTAGGCATCGGAACCTGTTTAAGGTGAGCGATGCGCCTTAACCTGCCAGCCGGAAGAGATACGGGTAAAGGACTTCTCCAGTTTGCGAGACAATAACCATGCCATTGCCACGATTTCCGACACAGTTCGCGTCGCACAGCGACGTGCGTTCTAACTACTCGACAAGTACACTGAGTCCAGGATTGACCATATGCGCTTAGCACCGTCGTGTGTTTGGTCCAAAAGTAGATACGTACGACCGCCGTCGTCAAATCGGCCATGGCGTAATAGTTTAATGCGGATTTTGCTGAACTCATGGCCATCAATGCAGCCACAAAACCCGATTGGTGTGAAACGTTGTCGAAGTCGGCTGTTACGACAAAACTATGAACAGAAAACCTGTCGAAGAACTAAGAATTGGCGAACTAGCGGCAATGTAAAAGACGAGGAGTAGGACAAATTAAACAGCTAATGCATTTGGCAGCAGATTCGCCTGTGTCCTAGATCTAGCGTCATCGAAACATTGGATCTCGCAAGGGTCCGCTGGGTCGAATGGAACAAAAACGGTAGCTCCCAAAGCTGAAAATAAAGGAATAACATGCGTCGACAGTTTGCAGCGTCAGTTGAACGATAAGCCTTAAAAGAATGATCGGAAACTGTGTTAAGGGTAGCCGAAGAGAAGAAGTAGAGCGGCCGCGCGAGTAACAGTCAAGTAGGCTTTATAAAGCTTGCACACGACAGCGGTGGGCGCTAACTCCGTTTAGTGAAGTCCGTTGTGTGAACATGAATGGAGAGCTGATCCACTGTAGACATGCAAGCTGGACCGTGAGCTGCCAGCATCTTATCAAGGATCAGTTTAGCTCGGCCGCACGCAACGTATTAGGGCGACGCTGTAGCTGCGAATCCTTCGAGGTGTCACTTGATCCCCGAACGGAAGTGGGAAGTGCAGTTTAATATTGCGGCTTGTAAGGAGGGAAATAAGCAAACGGTCCCCGGACGAGCTTGCCCCATCTTTCAAACTGGGTGGAGAAGCTCTGAGTAAATCACTTACCTCCTTGCTTCGAGATATTTGGAACGAGGAGCGTTTTCCGTTATCGTGGGATGAGTTACGGGTTGTTAACCATGTCTTCAAGAAGGGCACACGGAGTGACCTGCAGCCAATCGTTCGTGGATTACAATTTAAGCGATAGTTGCACGATAGCTTTCGAGTAATGCCGGCCGTCCCGTTGAGACCGATTCGGGGAGGTCAATATCCACAAACAACCAGACCCGGATTTCGGCCAATTTAGGTGTAATCGACCAATATTCCAGCTTTTTTCAAATACACACACCGCCGCCTACGACTGTAGTCTTTCTGGACTGGAAACGGTTCTTCGGACTTCCGTGAGCGACTGGCACTACTCAGTGCCTCCACCGGAAAGGGTAGCCGAACGAAGTTTGTGAGCCTTTCGAGCATTGTAACTGTGCATAGCCTAATAAGTCGGCGTTAGGGTAGACGGAACTGGTCACGTTCCTTCTCCGAAACGACTAGTGCGTCGACAAGGTTCCCTCTCCCCATGCCTGTTCAACTTCGTCATGGACGAGGTGAGGAAGATGCTTTAGAGTCACCTAGGAAGTTGAGGAATCGAACTGGAAAGGATGAAAGCGGTGTAACCTAGATACGCAGATACTTGTGTGCGTCCTTCGAGTCTGCGGACCATGCACAACGCGACGT
>LUCM01007814.1:5679-77439 GCA_008360955.1 Fasciolopsis buskii | reverse complement strand
TCTATCTATCTATCTATCTATCTATCTATCTATCTATCTATCTATCTATCTATCTATCTATCTATCTATATATTTATCTATCCATCAATCTATCTATCTATCTATCTATCTATCTATTTATCTATCTATCTATCTATCTATCTATCTATCCACTCGTATCTTTCCATCTGTCTGTCTATCTTCTCCTTTTTCTCTTATCTCACTAACTCTGTATCTGCTTTCCTGTCTGTATCTATCTTTCTCTCTCTCTATCTTTCTCTCTCTCACTCTATCCTTCTTTGCTTCGATCGATCGATCGTTCGTTCCTTTTCTTTATCATTTTATCTCCGTTTTCTCTATTCTCTCTCTTTAGTTTTTTCTATCTTTCTTTCTTACGTTCCTTCGTTCTCTCTCCTTTTTTCTCTGTTTCCTTTTCGCCTTTTTCTTCTGTTCTTAGGAGATATCTGTTTCTTTCTCTCTTTTTTCTTTTTCTCTCCTTTGTGTTTATTTTTATTTATATATACCTATTCATTTTGCTTTTTAGCCTATGCGCTGTTCTATTGTTTTCCTTGCTTGAAATATTTATTTCTTAAAATTGTTTGCCTTGGCAATATTTTGTTTTTTTTTGGATACTCACATGTTCTCCCAATCTTTGGAATGTCTTTTCAGCTATGGAAAGCTTTTTTCTGGATTATATTACTTCACCTGTAAAATTCTCGCTTATTTGTTATCAGTAGTGACCATTGCAGGATGTTTTAATTCACTGACATTACGCTTGGTTTCGCATTACTGTTTTATTTTTTCGCTGGTAATAAACCATGCTTGCTTTTAGCCTCCTTTATTAATGATGTAGCAGCGTGCCTCATTTTCAGGACGGAGGCCGTGGGGAACAGAGGACTGCCATTTGGGAACGTTAACCGGTGACGGAAAAACTCAAACCTTCGATTTCACTATCCGAACGCCACGACCTCGTCTGCTTGACCACCGACGGTAATAACAAGATAGATAGCAAGCTCTGGTGGAAGCGCAAATAAACCAGTCGGCGGACGCAGAGGTCCTTTCCCCGAAATTCTGTTCCCGTATAAAATAATCGTAAATGGAATGCACCGTACGGGACTGACTAAAACGTCGAAGACGGCCAACATCGATTTAGCGCCACTCACTTGATGAACGGTATAAGTAAACCAAGTTTGCAACCTGTTGCTTGTATTATTCCCTTTTGTGGAAATCATACCAATTCAAACAAAATGTATTGCTCCGGGATCTCTTTTTCAAGGTTGCCCTTGCCAAGCTGGCATAAACGCTTCCCACGAATCGCCGTGCAATTTCCAAATGAATTCACCCTCCATTCGGGCTTCTAAATGATTTAGATGGGATTCAAGTCAGTCTCCGTTTTACAAACAGTTTGTTACTTACCGAGTATTTATAGGGAGAAGAAGAGGCAGGTCACAAGGCATTTTTATTTCAGGGAAGTTAACATTCGAGGCTGTTGTGAAATTGCCTGCATTAAGTTTTAGGTTGCCATGTTCGGAGAAGGGAATCTGTGGTTATCATGTTACAGTTAACTGACAATTTTCGGTTGTTAGTTTTAGCTACGGTCATACTGCCTTGTAACTGGTCCATATGAAATTTGTTACTGCCCATTCGCAACAAAGAGGTTTTTAGTATCCAACTCTTCTTGGTTTGTTCTCTGAAGGCTTATTAGATATGGTGGGTATAATTACACGTAGTTCTTTACTATCTACCGGTAAAAATTTTCAAATTGTTGGAGGCTAGCAATTCGCTGCCAAATTTAAATTAAGAAAGACATTAACGAGTATGAGACATTCATTTGCTTACTAATCTTAACTATGTACGGTGATGTTTTAATATCGTCGTAAAAATAAGGTGGCGTGTGTTCCCAAACGTGATCAATGGAACAGTTGTAAATGGATTTCGCGTGTCATTTTAGCATAATCTGTTATACCATTTACTTTCTACAATTTGAGTAGATCATCTTCAGTGCTCAATTTTTATTCGATTTCTTGATGCTTTATTCCAAAAACCAAATTATTTTCCCTGGGCGTGGACAGAAGTCAAAGGTACCATTCTCTTTCAGTTATGTATTCATCATATGATGTTCGTCTGAACCAACTGACCGTTAGGTGTTTTGATCCAAAGGCTTTAAAGCTTACAGGATGAAACTTAATGGCTTCGTTTATACTTGTCTAAATAAAATATGCTTGATAGTTTCTTGTTTTAAAACGATATGCGCGCATTCCAGACTGACAAAGATACCAGGATGGGTGGATTGTACTAGCTTGAAAGTTGGCCGCAGCACCACCTTGGATGACCCAATCGTATTGTCTGCCATTCTGGTGAGCGCACACATTGTGGATGAAGTATTTTTGGATATATTATGTCTAACTGGGAATGAAAGTGAATAGCCGTTGCCAGACGCTGTCCAAACGTCATGGATAATGGAGGGCCAATCACGGCCATGTGTGAAGACCTGCAATAGCATCGTTTGGGTGCGAATTCGCTTTATGAACTTTGTATGGGAATTGCAAACATACTAGGCAATCCAGATGATAGCAAAACAACTAACTAGTTCAACACGCACACGATTACCCAAGATGATTTTCTAAGACGACGAATCATATTTTTCAACCGACTGACCAAAGGGTTAGCCTAATCTTCCATCAGATCTCCTGAGTTGTCTTCTAAGATCGATTTGCAGCTGCACTAGGAGGGTATGGACGCTTGTCAGTTGTCAACCGTGCAATCCTTTCATTTGTTTTCTTAATTAATCACGCAACAGTTAAAGTGACCATAATCAGCCGGAACTTTGCCCGTGTTAGGAAATTCTAAACTGATTCATGCAACTCACCAAGAAAACTTAAATGACTTTTGAATCCGTCCATAGACAATCGAGATATAACCGAAACAAAAATCAAATCAACGATAAAAGGTGGCCTTTCAAAGTCAGAAACCGAGGGTTGGTCAAACATTAGCAGGTGTGCTGTATACCTACTTGTGGATATTCTCACGTTGCTGTCCTTATAAAAATGCAGATAATTTTTAATGGTAAATTGTGTCAACTTTTCAGCATCAGTCGTTATTACCTGATTGTGTATTTTCACTAAATACTGCATGTTTGTGATCTGATCACAACTGCGCCAGTCCAATGGTTCTTCAGCACTTTCAGATTTGTAAGTTAAATCCGAAAAACGAAAAAATAATCAAAACTTAGACAAAGTTTATTTTATAAGTTTTCCTTATTTGCTTGGCGAACCTAACGAAGCAACATACATCCTTGGGATGATGCAGCAATAACCACCTTGGAACACAACATGGTCAGTTTTCTATCCGTATGGGATCTAACTAAATAACGAATGTCCTGTTCTTGCAAAACGTTAAATAGCGATCGCATTTGAGAAATTAGGGAGTCTTTATTATGCCTCATTTTGACTAAGACAATAACAATCCACCCAGAAAGTGTTGAAATCCAGCCAAACAACAAAAAAATCTTCTATAGTATCTATATCGGGGACAAAATGTCTACTAATAGTAATCTCAGAGACAGATATGAATACCTGTCGAAGAAGCATTCCTTCCAAAGACTTCTGCACACCTTGTGCTATCAAACCGACAATGTGTAACCGTAAACACCTTTGTTGATCACAGTGGCTATCAAATTGATCGGGCGAAACTGCGCAGTCAATCAATGATATACCTGTAATACAAAAATAAATATACAGGACCTTAAAATGTCCTCGAGTCCAGGGTGAAGTTATAAGAAGTTGATTAATTATGCAAATTAGTGGTATTCAAAAAGAAACAAGCAAAAGTTGCCGTCTTATTCAGTGGTAGGAATGCACGCGTGCCACGAAGTCGACAATATTACAATAATATATGCACTGTGATTAAATAAAGACAAACCAATCCATGATTTAGAAACTTCTCCTAGTTTGTTCGTAGTTATAGAGCAGATGTTTTCAACATTTTTGGTCTGTACCATGCAAATCAGGGATTGGTTCCTGGTGGAGTAGATAAGGGGTATACTAATGTTTTCGTTTGTTATCCCCATTTGCAAGCTGGTAATAAATCGAAATAAAAGCAGCTAATTTATAAAACTGTAGATGATAAGACAGTGACGAAAGCTTAGGATTTTAACGACGACTGAGAAACGGGAGAATGGTTTCGGAGTACTACGTATGTCACGGAAGAGCCTCGGTTGTCGATGTTTACTCCAATATTTCATTACTTTTTGCGAGAAGACGCAGACATTCGGACATAGATGGGGATGCTCTGGGGATTCAGAAAGGCGCCTCTGCTAGCTTGGTGTGCTTTCATGATTCATCTGCTCTGCAACAAGGTATGCAATTTTAATCGTGAAATCAGCTATCAGATTTACTGATAAGGACATGCTGAGCTTGACGTAAAGCTTTCCTTTATGCACTGTAAGTGAAGCGACATGAGAAGACCATGTACTATCACTGAAGTTTACTTTAGGGAATGACCAATATATTGCCATCTGATGCCCCTCTTAACGAGGCATATTGTGTTCAATTTTCACAGTATCTGAAAAAGAACTTCCCAGTACAACTCTTTTGGCAGATTGATGGGAAAACTATTTGCTTCCAGTTATTGTGACTATCTGTTTGTCTTAGTTCAGGTTGCTGGTTTTCGTGAGGTTCGGGTCTTACTTACTACATCGCCTCACAAAAATATTGTCTTCATTAAGATCTATGAGTGCATTGTTGGATATATCTATTTGTTTTCATAGGTATCTTCAAAAGGACAGTTTGAGGGTACACAATAAAATTTAGATATGACAGTATGGAATTGTGAATGACTCACAGGAATACAATTTAATAGAACCGAGGTACAGATACGACCAATTCAGGCGAAGATATTTAAACACAACGTCATTTACTATTCTTTTTGTTTTTACCGTCATTGTTCTTATTTTTATTTTTAGGCCAAATGTTATTACCTTTACTATTTTCATTTTTAGAATTTACATCGCCTTCGTTTGTAATCTTACAGTATTCCATCGTCTTGACCTACTATTTCCATGTGCTTATTGTGTAGACTGTATCAACTATTGAGACTGACGGATTGGTGGATCATAAAAACAGGCCGTTATTGTTGAAAAATTGTTTGGATTTTGGATTTGGAGTTATGAATTATTCATAGTGTACTACTAAACGAGAAGAAACCATAAAACTGACAGGTGTGCGTGAATTTTCGGTCTCTCGGACAGCATGACTGTCACCTAAAAGCCACCCGAGTATAGATTACTGGAAAATTCTTTACAAACTTAGGTGATTGCAGCGAAACTCAATGGGAACGAGCCCCACTAACTCTATATTAGTTTTCTCCTCTGAAAAGCCCTTAGAACAAAAGCATATGCACATTCCACACATAAAACATAGTATCAGAACTTAGAAGATCGTTGGTCAAAGGCCCCCCCTCCACATCTAGCGGACTTATTTCCCGGAGCTTCAAAAGTCCTTTGTAAATTAATATCCAAAGATAATATACTCACCACACAGGCTTCATCACATCTTGCGATTTATCAAGCCCTTTTCAATTTCGGAGGGGCCGCTCATATCAATAGGAACCATAACAAATGGGACTGCTTTAGATAAAAACTCACTCAGAGGTGGTTAGACTCTCACTTATAATTCATCCAAGTTGATTTATTGATTAGGTTGAGCTGGGCAGTTCTAGCATTTTATGACCGCTTTCCCTGATTCCACCTAAAGTTGTTGTTATCTAGAACGTCATCTGCATTTTTAAACAGGATTCAAAGTCATTAAAAAGGACGGTAGCCGAAACCAAATCTTAGGCCCCGGTGAATTTCACAATTTTTGGTGCGTTTTAGTCTGTCAATCTATCTTTGTTTGGGTGATATTGCCATCGCACCATCTGAAGAAGTCAAGCTCACAAGGGGTAAAATGGTAGGAGCTAGGGGAAATCGAGTGTATTTTTGTCTCTTTTAGGCCGAATTGTGATTATGGATGGTCATTTTTCTCTTAATCGAGGGAAGCTACTTGTGAGCAGTTTAAGGCTTTTACGAACCAGCCACTGAGGGACTGGTCGAAGGTAAACTGCGGTATCGTTGCTGGGGTCTCTAAAATTTCGTGCTGAGGCGTGGAATTACGTCAATGTAACCTACCCGTAAAAGCAATGCAAACTGTTTGCATTCGAGCCACTAATCCATATCACATTTCCCGTACTTGGAGTTGATATGGGGATTTTGCAACCACTGCATGTAAAATCACAAATTCATTCAGATTTTCAGGCAGTTTCTCCTCCCGGTATTTCCTCCGAATCGAACGTACCCAGTTCAGCATTATTGTCTGGTGTGAAAACATAATCTGGTATCAGAGTGATCACTTTCAACAAACCCTACATGGCCAACATTGCATCTGTCTTGGAAAGTCGTCCAGGTGTAAGCGGATAACAATTCGGTTTCACTTACACGTATTTACGGACCGTAAGTCATTGCCTCTGAAATAACCAGAACTGCCATTCATAATACACTACAAGGTAGTTATAAGACTATGGCATTCTACAATCTGCTGGGGAAGATTTCTTATGTTGATGTGCGCAGCGTTGCAGCAGCTCATGCGAAAGCTGTTAATTGCAGGACCAACTCCCAAAATAAACGCGAACTTCGAACAGCACAAGCATTTTGAATTGTGAATAAAATCGCATTTGGATTAACAGGGATGCGAGTAGGTGATAAGTCTGGTTAAGAATTAGACGGTGATCAGTCAAACGTTTACCGTCGTCAAGCCAGGCTAACTATCAGAAAGAGAACATAAGTTCCGAAACCATTGATTTTTGTTCCTTATATGTTCCACATATAGGCGGATGAACAAAATCTCCCTGGAAGCACAACCCGTTTCGCGGTTATTTCCGCTCGCCAGGTATGCGGATTCGCTTCCAGTGAGAAAGGATTGCATATATTTAGGGATTATTGGGCAGGAGAGTACCGGGTGCACATTCCTGACGAGCGAGAACGATTATGCGTTTCAGGGGAAATTCCTTTCATCCCTCTGTGTGGAACACACTACTGAATACAAAGAGCAGTATGTGGATGGATGTCTACGTAGGGCATTTGGACTGTGTGTCACCAAAGGTTTTTCTGGCCTGTTAACGTCCATGGCAGTTTACCAATTCGTCTAACAGATGAACAGTGGGATAAATATCATGGTCTTTAACTGACTCAAGCTGAAACCGCTCCTTGGTGATTAACTTCCTCAGTGCTATCTGACTGGATTTAGCTTTGGATTAATGCTTCAGATATATTGCAGGGAAACTTGAAAATGTATCCAGTTGTAGCCCTCAGCAGTCAGCATGCTCATTTTGCCGTGTTTCACATGATACCACCTAAGGCACCTAATCTAATCGTTAGGACAGCATTTTGTGCAAACAATTCCTGTATTTATTAGCAGTGGGCTCAATATCTGCATCAAAGTTGAGATCAGGAAGTCTCATTTTGCTGGATACCCTTGAGAATTCGAAAACAAGTTACGGGAAGTCAGAACTACCTGGTGATGAGACCAAAAGTTTGACAGCAACTCTCAGTTTCCGAGAGGTTTCTAAACTCTACAATTTGAAACTAAGAACTTGCAGTCCATTACCTTGAAAAATTTCAATTGAATTTGTGCAGCGCATGAATTAAGAAGTGGGACTGCCTCTCCAGTGATACCCTGGAGAACCCTTCTGGTTGAGAGGTTTTCGGTAACCGGAAAAAATCTAGAAAGGTATTTCCATGAAATAGTGAACCCCGAAACACTCCCATCCACGATAACAGTTTGTTAACAAACCACGTGTTTCTAGTTGAACTAAAGAAAACAGAATAGGCAGCAAACAAGAGAAAATTCAGGTCTTGGTGTTCTTCTTCCTAAGTAATTGTGGAAGATTTAGACCGTTAGCTCTTTGTCTGTTGAGCAAACACCTGTTACTAGTTTGAAAAAATTGAGTGGGAATGTTAGACTTGTTAGGCGGAGTCACCGGCTGTAGGCTGTCTCTGAATCGAACGGCACTGTTGCAAGTGTGTTTGAATCACTCAGTTTTTCGTGTTTGGAGAAGTGTGGAATGTTAATGTGCAAACCGCGTACAGCAACCTACGTGAACTCAAACAGGCACCATGTCCAAGGCGATCAGGGATGCTCCCGGAAAGATCAACCAGATAGTAAGGGATGTCCGTTACAGCGAAATCTTTGGCTTCCCATACCCGGAGCTTTTGTTAAGTGCAATACCCAACCATTTTGTGGACGTTAATAACACCTATAATGGTGATTTAGCACTCGGAACCTGTCTGAAAATAATAACTAGAAAATCTGATAGTCATGGCTATTAGCAGATTGGTAAGCGGTACAAAAATATTCATTAGAAGAAAGAAACCGAATCATCAGCTACATAAATTGGAACCTACTATGTCTGATATATATATATATATAATGCTCAGATATCATGATCTGTAGATAAACCGGAACGTCATTCCGTTACCCGCCACTCCCATGTCAGATAACCATGGTTGTAACGATTTGATAGTGAATAATGAGAAACATTGCGTGTTTTAATCTCAGCCGTGGGCATGTACCGTACTCTGATTTCTACTTGCTGTTTTTCGTGTTACCAGGGCGTGGAGCAATTGCGAATGGTGTACATGCGTTGTTGTGGTCGATCGCAGTTTGTGAGGCTATTTTGAGTAGCGGTATTTTCACAGAATGCCAAAACAGTTGTGGCGTGCAAAAATGGATTCGAACAGCATTCTGCAGGTTGAAAGTGCGATGACGTAACTGTGCCTTCTGTGATTTCACTGTTCAGGCAAATTAATATCTGAAAAAATTTTGAGTAATAAATACATAAAAGTACAAGTCCTGTTTACAACGGCGATCGGAAGTGCAGCTTCTGATTTGGTACCGAGAATGCGAGTAATGAGGCAGTGCTAACGCTCCTAATGGCGGTAAATTTGTGATCACTCATAAGGGCACACGAAATCGAATTGGGGGCAATCACCGAAATGACTCCCATCGCAGACTAAACCAGCAAAGGCAGCAGGAGAAGCGCAATAAGTCAGAGCCACGTTAATTTTACTTGAAGATCGTTCATACAGATAGGCTTGCCCGCTAATCAGATAAGGGCGTCATTGCCAGAATATGTTGGATCCAATGGAAATTCTGGAATGTTATTTTTCTCGTCCGTGAGTCCCCACGATTCCAATTGGCCGATATGTAATTGTGGGCCCCAGTTGAGCTATACAGTACCTTCTCATGGGGTTTGCATGTAGAATCACCACAAACGCGTTTAATGTTGTTCGTTTTCAAATATAGATGTTTGGAAACAGAATAGAAAAAATGATTTGTGATACAGAAACCCAGTGGAGTTGATGCAGGATGTTGCGAATTGGAAGACGTACCTCAATTTACCAATTGATCATTTTACATATTCGCAATATGCTCTTCTTATGTCTTTAGACCATAAAAAGATTTGCGAAAGTACAGTTCCAAAGTATGGGCCAACGAGGGATCTGGTTGTTCACAGAAATCACGTCGACAGTATTTCGACTGGGCTTTCAAGATAATGAAGAAATTGATGTCGTGATATTTTGGTCTATTCTAAATCAGTGACCATCTGAAATACATCTTTATCCGCTTTAAATTGTGGGGATGACCGCCGGCCTGACATTCTTGTACCCAGAGACTAGGTTGTTCAAATATTTAAGTGTAGTTGGATTTACACCAAGGAGGTAAGTGAAAATAGGGTGGCGCTGGGTAAAACATGAATGCTAATAGGAAGTGGAGAAAATTTTATGCAGTTAAGTTTATGAATAGGGCTTGATTAGTGATATGGTCACAAATGAACCTGGACAGATACTCATTGCCTGCCCCTTCATTCAGTAAGTTACGTAAGGTTTATAAGTCTAAACCATGAACAGTTGGCAAAAATCAAAGGAAAACTCACTAACCACTTAATATTTCTTGTCTGCAAACAAAGCCATGGTACCAATTCCGTATGTTACATAAATTGGGATTAAACGCGACTGTTGAGATCCAGATTCATGAAGAACAATCCCGGTAAACAGGGGCGGTTTCGGGATAGTTTTCAACGTTTTGGATATCACGGATTTGCGTGTCACAATTCTGTGTTGACTAGGCTCCTTCTTTGGTCCATGAGTAATTCTAGCTAGTTCCAATAATTCATGCACCTTTCCAAATTCCCAACAAGTATCTGAAATTCTCATCAAGGGCTATAATGTCACATCCCTTTGTAACTTTTCACGATTCTCTTATTTTGTCATCTTGGCTGTTTGCCGTATTTCTGATTTCTGCCCGCATTTAAGAGCTCCTTCTTTTTTCACAAAACAGTGTACATATATGGAATGGAAGTTTATCAGTCTGCCCACTGATCGCTTAAATTTTTCTAACATGAGAAGCCGAACTAATCAGTCAACTGTCCACATAAACTTGGATATTTCCGCCTTAAGGTAACAAAATACACAGTCCGTTCGATTTGTTAAGTGTTCGTGTGATTCTCAAGGCTGAACTTGACGTTCAGATCGCAGTAATTTACTCACCAGTCGAGTTGACATGCTCAGTGTGTGTTTGTGTATGCATGTTTCCAGTCGCCTTGACCGGTGACAAAGTGACTGAACTTAAAACACCAGGTCCAGCTAATAGAACGTCATAAGAACCAACAATTTGAGACAGGACCAACATATGCAATCGTTAACGTGTGCTGCTATTCTACTCGACAGTTTTGCATGATTATCTTGGGTGTGTCTCGCTTCTTTGCACCGTAGGTGGTTGGGTAAACAGTTTAAATCAGACGAACAGAACTGCTAGGTTGTGCACATATTTTTAGATTATAATTAACTGTAGCAATCCCTAGCAGCACTGAGAATTCTCATAGTATGTAATTCATGCGTATGTAATGCCATTGGGAATTAGAAACCACGATCCAAACAGAATGCTGAATCGGAGATAGCAGTACTAACTGCACTCAGCGGAGTCTCTGTATAGAAGCAGCCTTTAATACGGTCAGACAATCGAGCAGAAAGATTCATTTGCATTCCCCACAATAATCACTCTAGTTTGCAAAGACCAAATCTCCGAAAGTAAACTTATCACACCAGATGTGCTATGCAGAGTCAATTCGAATATGTCAAGATGACTAATGAATATGCTTAGAACCACTTAGTTCTGAGATAAAGTAGACGGATGGAAGATTAGTAAAATCTATAACAACCCTTATTGTTGTATTTTAACAATAAGTACTGACCGATACCTACTCAAAAAAGTGACGAGTATAGTTACCAAAATAAGAATTATTTTTTAGGTCGAGTGCTCGTGAGGTAGTTTGGCTGTACTTCTCCAGCCTAAATCATAATTGGTATACCTCCACCTTCCATTGTGAAGCCTTGCGCCGGGATCGAGTTGAAGTGCACAACCTCCCCCTAAATGTATAACTCCATCTGTGCTGTAGTCAGAAATATCATAATTTCTAACTCTTGATTTCTTCCATTAGCAGAGAATCCATCAAATGGCACAGAAACGAACTAATGTGGGTTCGACAAAACCACAAAGGTAAAGAATTTTCCATTCGGACACCTTAAAAGACCCTAGTCGTGCTCATTCACTGTCCCATTGCACACCGTGACGATATAGCGGCATTAATTCGGTAGTTTTTTCTACTCCCTAAAGTGGTATCACCTTTTGCCGCAGGAACTACACTTTTAAAAAGGACTTCCATGAGACAGTGCACAGTGTGGATTTAAAAACTTCAAATTTTCGGTTAATAATTTCAGGAGAAACAATGAAACTTGCCAAACAATGTAGTTGAATTTGATACCACATTTTTTGTCATTTAGCAACCTCTTCCATTCTTTCATTAGTTTCTAATTGTCCTTTAATCGTCTCTAACAGATATCTGTGTTATTATCTAGCTTAAAAACAGTACGAGTATTTTAATTGCTGTGTGGAAATGTATACCGGGCAAACCGATTAGTTCAACGAGTCACAACCCACACGTAATGTGCCCACTTGCGGCACGTGTTTTCCATAATTGGGTGCTTATTCCAACTCGGTTCATGACAGCTATAAATTCTCCAGGCTACTAAATGATAGCCCTGGGACACTTCATAATAGTTGAAGATTTATCACGGTGGAAAACTTCTGACGGGTTTACTAGCCGAATGGTTGTTGTCGTGCGGGGCTTAAAAATGGGGCGCATCAAATGTGCTTACATTCTACTGGTATTGTTCAAGATTGGTTCTGTAACGTTTATCCTATATCCTAACGACGATAATCAAATATTCTTGGTCACCGTCGATCACATTCTAAGGGCGTGTTTCTGACCGCATCTGTTCAGCATGTTTTTTATGTCAGCTCCAAATTCGGTAGCTTATGCTCGTTTTTTAGCAGAAAATCTGTATAAAAATAGTGGACCTTCGTAATCATTGTGATCCATTACGAGAACACTGAGAAAAGACGGAAAGAAGGAAGACAACTATGAAGAGTTTACCACTTATATGATGGCTCCTCAAGTCTCCACCGCTAAGCCATTAGTTAAACAAGAATCAAGGTTCGCTATTAGACGCGTTGTTACCCGACCACCCAAACTGAAGTGGAGGTCTGATTTGGGAGACACTGTCATAGCCTCTGGTCAAACGGGCTCACCCGCAGAGTTGTAAGATGGTATGGGGATTTCGTTACCCGTTGCAGGGTGGTGCTTGATCACTCATTTGATGCATATTTCAGGTTACCAGTAAACCCCTCCAACACGGACGTCGATGAGTGCAATTCTGCACGCTTCTTACTTTTTCCGTGGTTGGTTTGCAACAGGGATTTAGTCATCTCTTGTTGACTAAATACCGGAGATCAAGAGACCAGGTGAAGAGCACCGGGTATTAGCATTCATGCTCAGAGTTTAGTGAAAACGCAGACAAGAGAAAGCATTGCCTATCATTCCCTTAACAGAAGCTAGTTCAGACTTATGGTCATTTTAGAGCATTTCAAGAAGTGTTCAAGGCGAGTAGCCAATTCACAACCTGAGACAGTCGTCCATGACCACCCAAGTAGCGTGCCGGATCCGAACCCTGTCTAGCAAAGGTCCGGAAAAAATCCGGTAGGATTCCGGGGAAATCCGGTGAATCCGGAAACTACATACGGAAAAACCCGGAAGCGCAACTGGCGCCCGTCCGGTACCGGCTGGGCAGGTGGTAGGCAAACGAAAATAGCACAACCATTTACCTGCGTTTCGCACCCCCCCACCGGTAAACGATTTTTGACGCTCTTAACGGTTAGACGGCCACAATAGCATTGCCTAGAGTAAACCGCTGAAAATCCCTACGTAAGTGCCGCGCCTCCTGGGAACCCCTTTCTTCGACAAAACCAAAACCACGGGTTATTCCTGCTCAGAGATTTACAACGATTCATTCGGAGTTTGATTGCATCAAAAAATAGAGAACACAAGACGAAAGCTTACGAAAATAACTTATTATAATAGATAAAAAGGTAAAATTTGGTTCCGTGTGCACCACGTATATTCTGATGGTTTCTCGCCGAGACCTGTAAAAGAAATGAAAGAAAAGACCGTCAGTATGTACACAGTGTTCACAGGTTACGTCATTCAAAGTAGTCAATCAATCTAGGAAAAACATTAATCGATATCATGCTCTAGTTTTGGTCTGGTTATGTAAGCAATAAAACTGACAAGCAATCCAACGAGCTTAGGGGAAGCAATCATATGCCTTGAACAATAATATGCACATTGACTGAAGTGACATAAACCATAGTGCATGGCAATAAGTGTACCAGTGTACTCTCCGTCCGTAACCTCGGTCTTGCGCATCCGTGAACCAATATTTGATGATACTTTCAATATCCAGGACCTACTACTCTTGGAATGCCGTTATTGATTTCATAGTGTTTGTTAGACAGTCAGTGAAATTTATGGAATCAATCTACCAATCATAGATCCTACAAACCGGTGGATGGAAACAGGCGTTTTTACACCGGTTCCGAGCCAGTAACACTGCAAAGCCAGGTCCTTACCAATGGCCGCAGTCAGCATTCTGCGCACCGTGGTACCAATGCGTTGAAGTTGTCTATTGTCTTTAAATCGCGCTCCAGCTTGGCCAGTCCATCTAGGTCTCACGCTCTGGTTGGCGGGTAACGACTAATTGCATCGTCCATACGGTGTACATCCAACCGGCGAATGATGGACGCCTGGCTAACGCTGATGTCATTTAGCGCAGATAAAATTCTAAGTCGTCTGCACAGCCGATAGTTTAGACCACTTCAGTTGCGTTTCAGTATGATCTTCGTAACAAGTCGAAGTGCTTCCAGAGTTGACGTTTGCTCAATATCGGATAATCTAATAAAAGCCCGATGAAAATTAGTTTTCATTGACAGGACTTTTGCCTGAAAGTTGACGTGGCATCTACTGTTAATTGCCAACAGGTGGTTGATGGCACAAGTGTCGGAGGTGGACTAAACGTACGCTGAGATAAAGAATCATATAAATATTTGGAAGTGACAAAATCAGGAGCAAAATTTTCCCCGGGCGATCTTGTTGACCTTCTACAGGACTCCTCCCGGGGATTCTGTCCTCCGATGAGTAGTGAACGAGGACTCTGAAAGTGCATTGGGAGAACTGATAACATGCCTCCTCCGGGTAGGATACCTTTGCGAGAAGGGGGTCAAAGGCCCCTGATCATCTGAAGTGGTTCCTTTCCCGGATTTCGATAAGAACTGCCTCTGGAAGTTCATAGCTTCCATCAGGCTGCTTATAAAAGTGATTTATAAAATTGTTCCGACCGCATTGCTATACCTTCATGAACTCGTACGATGGTACAGAATCCGGTACGCAATCCGTGGTTAACAACATTCGTTGATAAGCGGCGAATGTTTTTGACTTCGGCCACTTCACGCGCTGAATCTCCGTTAGCCAATCGTTGTGTACGACAACAAGAGTGTCTTCCACGGGAACATAACGACGAGGTACATCTGAAATTTTATCCACTCAGTAATAAGGCATTCAAGATCAGCAAACCTAGGCCCTGTTCATGAACAAATAGTAAATAATTTTTGCATATATGTTACAGGGATAATGACATTTATACCAAGTAAAGGCAAGGAAAACCATTCATATTGAATATGATTTACTTTCACCTCGCAGGTGTAAACTCGCAAACCGCTTTCAAGAAATATAAACAAATGGCTGCACTGCAGAGGTTTCGCAAAGAAATCCAACGTCTCCTTGAAATACTTTACTTGCACCATGCATACTCAGACTTTTAGGAACATCTCTTCTAATTAAAGAATGTTTTTTGAGATTTATCCAAAATTATTAACTTTCGTGCGTCGTAGAGATAATGAGCACTGGTTCTTTCCCTTTGGCCTAGTAATGGAGAAGATTCTGTATTCTATTAGGTTCTGGTCTCTGAGATTAAAGTCAGTTTCCCTAAATTTTTCATCCCCACCCCAGATGATACTGTTGGCAATGCAAGTGGTTTAAGTCTAGACATTGAAACAACGGTTCACACGAATGCGCTAGCGTAGCCAGATGTATCCGTTATCATGCGAATCGAACATGCAACGGTCGTTTAAGTTTTGTTCATAACACCCGGTCAAAATTAAG
Organism: Fasciolopsis buskii; assembly: GCA_008360955.1. Taxonomy (NCBI): domain Eukaryota; kingdom Metazoa; phylum Platyhelminthes; class Trematoda; order Plagiorchiida; family Fasciolidae; genus Fasciolopsis; species Fasciolopsis buskii. Next base: position 61,812 of record LUCM01007814.1, on the reverse strand, counting down.
TACGTCTGTTTTTTATTGGCCTTGACCAACTAGGTGGGCAAGAATGAGCTACACGACCGGTTGTATTCAAGTGACTGCAGATGCGGGGAAAAAGCTGCCTACTTGGAGAAAATGATTAGCCCACCGATGGAAATTTTCAGGCTCCTATGCAGACCTAAAATACAACATCGGAGTCACTGAAAATTCGGTTGTAAATGAAGAAACATCTAGTTGGGAGGTCATTCGATTCTAAGTGGTTGACAACGTGTGTGCTAAAGCAAAACTACTACAAAATGAAAATTTGATAAAAATGGTCATCGTTCTATTCCGTAGGTTTTGTCATTTTTTTTACTGGCCTGGGAGGTTCATCAGCATCCCCGGTCTAGAACAGACTGAATAAGTGTTCGAGCAACTGATTAGGCGAACGAACATAGCGTGCAAATTCCTTGCATCTCCTGAGAAGAATTTCTTGAGGTAACTGAATAGCTCAGCACTTGTTATATCTACAAGTAATGCTGTGTTTACATCTAATGCATTTTCCAATGAATGCAGACTTTTCACATGATATAAAGGGTTGAGCCTTTATATATGCCCGAATAGATTTGGATTTTTTCTCATCCAGAATTCAATACCGAGGGACGCTATTAAACAACCGATTTTCGTTCGCTGAACGGATTTTCGGGTCAGTCATGCGATTAAGATACAGTCTTCTAAATTCCCGTTTGGCTAAACCTTGATTTAATGGTACATAGTGGGTTTCGTTTACCGCCTTTGCTCAGTGCATTAGTTTTCCAATGTGACTAATAGCATAAGAGATCATGATGTTAGTGACATTGTGTAAGTGTTTTTAGTGTATCGAGTTGATAAGGGAACCTGACAGGTATTTGAAAACCGACTCACGGGTTGGATCGCTGCTCGTGGTGATAATAGATGTTGACAAAAAACGCTCCTGCCATCCCCATTAGATAGGTGTAAGAGATCTGGCATCCAGTAACCCAGTCACAGCTAAGGGGGTCGGCTTCATTCTTACTCTCGGCCCTTCTCAAATTCCGAGACCGGGGGCTCGATTCAGTGTTGTCTGACCAGTTGGTCAACACATTCCAAAGGCTGGAATGGTAAAAACAGGCAAAATGCAGGGCTGTATCGGGATTTCCCTTTTTCCCACATCGAGGCTAATGTTATTTGAAATTCCGCCCCAAGGGTGTTGGCGTATTCAAACCCCTGCATATCATTTGTTATTGTTGAGATTTCTCGTATGTTGAAAGGATAAGAGTTATGACCCCAATGGAAACCACTTCCGTAAACAATAAAAAACAGTTAAATAATGGCCACCGTCTGAGAAAATGTGAATCATTTGATTCTTGCTTTTAGCAGTTAAGGATGCCTGCATCGACGCAGGTATCGGTCATAAAGTCTTCTTTAATGGCTGAATCCTAAAATTTCGTTAAACAGAAATCAATCAATCATGTGCGTTTACCTATAGATAAGAAATGTCATCTCTATATCGCAAGTCCTGCAGCCGCATTGACAACAACACAGCATTTACGTTTTCTGAAATCCGTGAAAAACAGATCCACCTAGTTTGAGGCCATTTAAACGAAACGTTTGTGCATTTTCCTCTGGCTAGGGTTTACAATGGTCGAGTAATGCCCGCTTTAGTAACTCATGAGATGCAAGTTGTGCATAAGGCAATGAAACATGGTATTGTTGCTTCCCATTGGAGTAATGTTTATTTTCCGAAAATTTCCGTTTCATTTGTTTGTAGTGATGCATCTTGAGACAGGACAAAGTTACGAAAGAGAGAAAACCATAGACAACAAAGAGTAGTTGAAAACGGTGAAAACACTACTAGCCCAATAAATAACCCACAGGAGCTAACCACTAGTTCTGTTCGTGCATATATCTGTATGCATACCACGTGCTATCAGAATGGGGGTGAGGAAGGAACACAATGATAGGAAAAGAGTGAAGAAACAACGTTGTGTAGAGTTTACCACCAAAGTACCAGTGGGACTCCTCATCTCGAAGACATCTGTTACCCATCGGGATCAGCGGGCATGAGGTTATCGGATTGCCCAAACCGAAGTAGATGGTTCATTTTGGGTGCACTATGCCGGGACCATGAGCAGAAGCTTCGAAACTCACTAGGAGCTGGCGGTCAGTTAATCTTCCGGATCACATTTGTGACCCAGTTACACTTCTGCTATCCAAATGGGTTTCGGGTGGGACATATATACATGGATGGAATTTAGATTGGAATCAGTGGCCAGTAATGAGTTCTACCCTAGCTTTTGAGGTTACACTGAACAAAGCTGTTCCTAGAGCGACCTTCTGATGCCTTAAGCCGACTTCATGTGTCTTAGCACAGAATTACTAAGTTTGTTAGCCAGGGCAGCACCCTTCATGTTCGTTTTTCAGCGTTCTGCATAACTATTCTTTTTGACTGCTAGATCGTTCGTAGAATCAGATATACGGAGCATCCTATCCTTTATTTCGATTATCTTCCTCCTACCAAACATTTGAAATCAAGTAGATTCAGCCATTGCATAAAACGAACGCCTAATTTGATCGCACCGTGCGCATTCCAAATACCGGTATTTATTGTGACCCTATCCCTTACCCATCCCTATGGTGGTCGAAATCTAACAGCTCACCTCACTTTCTTTAGTGTTACTCATGGGTATATGTGTCTCATTTTTTAAGCGCAGCCCGAGGATGCACTGTTCACTAAAATATGTAAAATCTGTGTATAATTTATTCATCTAACGCAGCCTTATATTTACTCCACAATCGTTTTGCACACCGCCTCCTTGTGGTAATTACTGTTTTTTGAAATAAATCCGTTGTTTTAAGATATGGTATTTCAAGACTTTCCAAACTTTTTCGAAAAATGATTATTTTCGATCAAAATTTGTCCGAGATGTCAGTCTTTTTTAGGGCAAGCTTGGTACATGAGTGCAGTGGAAGGGACATGTGCCATATCTACTAGGACACACTACACGGGGTAGGAGGGAAGGAGGTCAGTCAATCGTGACCCTGAAACAAGGAGTGGCGTAGGATCATCTAAGGTCTTAATAGGTTAGGCGCGGCAACGAGCCGGAGGACATCCAGTTGCTGCCTACCACCAAAGTGACCAGTGAATCTGAGACTCGAACCTTTGGCCCTTTCGATGATAGGCGCTTAATCAGTCTGTCCACCTCCGGTCTGTGGCGGACTAAGTGGGTCGATGAGGTTCTGCATATTTCAATATCATGAAACAAGAAGTTTCATTTTTCTTTTTTTTGTAGAAGGAAAGCTGAATTATTTGCAAATGCCCACGGGAACAAACGAGAGGGGAGCTAGTCAAACTATGTAATCACAGATGTCTGTGGATCGATCATTTCCTGCACCGTGCCCGCCTTCAGACCCACTACCTTTAAAAGATTTCAGTTTGAGAAAATGTAGTAAAAAGCCAGCGTCCCGGTCGCTGCAAGCGAGCTTTCTCTAAAATGTGTTTCAGTCATTTATCACGCTCTATTTGAAGATGGTCATTAGACTATGATGAATTTTGTGCATCTTTCAACCCGGAAGGTCTTTCACCTACTAGTGCTAATTTCCCACTAGCCCACAACATTGAGAATCGAAGTCGTCTTATTCTGTGTTAATCGAAACCGAATACTGATATTTTGAAGAACAACTTCGTGGTCTATATCTATATTGATTACGTCATCAGGTTAATTGGCTCCCGGAGCATTCGGTTGCCTATTTGGGCATGCGCATAGCAGTTGCTTCAGCTGCTTCTACCATTAACGCAATACTCTTACGAAACTTATTGTATCAAGATCAAACTGAGTCACGAAGTTACAAGATTTGAGCCAAAAGGAACAAATTTATGACTACTAATGTGGTTTGGATTTGGAGTTGAGATCCATTCTCAGGTAAATATCGCGTTTTGTAGTGCTAATTATAAATATATTTGGGATATCTTGCTTTAGACAAAGGCTTCATCCAGTCTAATATTCCTTTACGCAGCGTGCCCAGTGCTATGCGTAAGCAGGCATTTCTCTATTTCTCGTAGGAAGAAAGCAGTTTAAGGGTCCATTTATCAGAGTGCTGCCTCCTTCTTGTTCGAAACATTCCCATGTTAGTAGTCCATTGGGTAAGGTCAGCATTGTGACGCAGTATACAAGACTGAACTGGTCTATGTTATGACTTCCAGTTTGCTTTGGTTATCCCAAATCAGCTCAGTATGACGTACGGTCGCATAGTATCACATGGTATATGGTTGACTAATCATGGTACATGTATTCTTGTGACTGTGCGAAGGTGCTGACAGTATCAGCTGCATGGTAGGTGTGCTTGTTGATTGCGTGTCGGATAGCCTGAGGCCTTAATCGGGTCAATCTAACTGACACTTGTGCACACGCCCGTGCTATTTGGCTGGTTGTGCTATATTTCCGCTCCGCTGCTGTCGCTTCATCAATTTAAGGGGGTTGTTTTTCATTATGAGCGCTGGTCGTCGTTACTCGGGGTCGCATTTACTCCCACGCAAACAATGTCCCGAAATTTCCCCTCCTTTGGACTTAACTGCACAAGTACCTCACGAGTTTCCCACTAAACCAAAAAGACGCCTTCGTACCGGTTAGTAGGCTACCGTTGAATTCACCCCGCCAACCAAAATGTCTGCTCCACTTCTACTGACCATCAACATACACTCGCTGTTCACAAAATTACCGGATCTATCTCTCACTCTTCGCTCTCGGATACATGTTCATACCTGTGCGATTTGGATTTAGGAGTCATGGATGAACTTATTTGTTGCGGATACCCCAATATCCCTCCAAGGCTTTGATGTACACCGATTGGTCAGACAATACGGCGCGAAGAAAACCGCAGGTGGTGTGGTCACATACATCGATTCCTCCTCGACAAGCAAGTCTGAGCCAATTTATTCGAATTCATTTTATGGCAATGACTGACTACCTATTCGTTATCATCTTACGTTTTCTCGGCATAGCAGCACAATCTTAACGAACCTGCACCCAGCCCTTTATGGCCCACAATCTGATATTTCATCCGGTTTCTATTATTTCCTGTCATTCCCGGTCCCGCTGTTGGATGATAACCTACACATTGTCGAACGTTATTTTAATCATGCTTCGACATTTCCCCTTACTGAGTTTGATTTTACTGATCTATTATCTTCCTCAGTCAGAGGTAACTCCACCCTAGATAGAATTATTACCAAGTTATTCCGTCTTGAACTAAGTGCTCCAATTTCAATCAGCGGTCGTTGTCTGTTACTTTGAAAACCCAAAGTTTATTCATGGACCGCTTTCCAATCTTTCAAGGATTCTAACCGAATCAAAATAAGAATAGGTAATTTTTCTGAGGAAGAAATCTTCAACTACCCCCTTTTCACTCAAATTCGTAGTTTTCTTCCGAATCAACAAATAATTAAGTCAACTCTTTGTAGATATACTCAACAATATTTGATATTTGTTGTCCCCCAGAAGCACTTTCACGGTAATGGCCACATTGCTTCACCAATAGTGAAGGTTTTAAGGAGACGGAGGGAACACTTCTATAAATGAAGAGATTCCCAGGAAGTCAAACTCTTTTCATCCTCAATATGAAAAAAGTAAAACGAATCGATTTGCCCTAGGTAAGCCAACTCATGAACAGCTGGAACAGCAGACGCCTCTGGCAAGGAATTCAGCTTTTGTGAGGAAAGAAAAAGCAACCAATGAGCCATACTGCAGATGTAAAAAGTACCAACCACGTGATGACTGCAGTTTCATGGTTCCCGGATGAAAGCGTGATGCAGCATCTTTTTCTAAGGAAGAAATGTTTAAATTCCCTCGCTCGACTGAAATAACTGCAGGTATGGGTCCTGATGGTATATTTTTACTTCTAAAGGGCAGTGAGGCTTCATTCATGAATGCATTTACTTCACTTCTTAATACCTCTGTTACGATCAAACGTTCGAGTCTTGTTCTGAATGAAGTCGATCAGCGATTCACAGCGCGATTCGTCCAAAAACAGACATTCCACGTCCTGGATAGCGCTCCGAAACCCCAAGACAATGCGTAGCCCAATTTGATGCAAAACCCAAGGAAGAACAAGATTGCTCGGCAAATTCTACGGTACTATTCATGAATTAGAAATTGTGTGCACAACTACCATACCTGTGACAGTGAGCCTCAGTCACTAACCAGCCGAAAGGTAGTCAAAATTAAGACAAAAATCTGCGTTAGAACGAACGTCCGATGAAAGAGAATATGCACAAAGTACCTGTCCCGTGGTTCAAGCAAGTACAAGATTATGTAAACAAACGGAACTTCTAAAGTCAACCGACGTGAACCATGAAACGAAAGTGGACTGTAACAAAACAAGCCGCTTCAAGTCAAGTGACCCGTGACTGCACCAAATGACTGTAAAATGATCACAAATAAGGAACACAGGGCCAAAACGACGAAAGGCAACCACAACTAGCCGAATATAGACGACAGCCAAAACCAGCGTGATTACGAGAAAGTTGGGTGGGAATAGTTTGGTACTGGGAGAGGAACGAACAGAAGAGGGGGAAGGAGTTTTCAACCAATCTGGATGTTACAACCTCCTTATGCAAACGTTCCATTTCCCATTTTTGGAGACCAATGACTATTGCGCCAATCCCCGAACTCAGTAAATCAAGTAAAACAGCGAAGCGTTTTTTCCGATCGTTCTTTTATCATCCGATCTTAAACTAACAGAATGCATCTTCCGGAGTTGTCTAAGTTCTTCTAGCGTGCTCCACAAACCATTCACAAACCATTCAACTTGGGCAAAATCCAAACAGGCTCACTTTGGATGCGCTAGCTTCCCTGGCTAAATCTGTCCGATGTGACTCAGATCTTCAACCTCCATTCGATTTGGACTTTACTCCTTCGCCAAATGGAACAATTCGCCGGACATGGGTATCAGACAACATCATCAACGGAATACAATGCATCAGACTGGGAATAAAGGAATCATCCACATTGGTACATAATTCTGAAGTATTCAAGGAGTTGCACACTCTCCATAGTAGTTTTCAACCTACATCGATGATCTGCATACAAAATGCATTGCTCGATTATTGAAACATGCGGATGACTTTGCTCTCTCAATCTGTAACTGGAACTGAAAATTTCCTGAAAATTTCCAACAACTTGTCTCTTATTCATGATTTTTCTTTTTGTTCTAGCTTAGATCATAATTTGTCAAAATATGTCGAATGTTTGCGTACTTTTTCTCGGTCTGCTAACCCGGCTGACCCTTATTTCCGTTGAGTAATTAGGAATTATCATTGATGAAGAATTTAGATTGTCCTCTCAGGTTTGTAATTGTATGAAAAATATTAGAAAATTATCATTTTGCAAAAAAGGACTGCGGCATTTCCAGGTTAAGCAAAACACTATCTCCGGAATGGTTTACTTGTGTTTTTCCCACTCTCTGTCAGTTTGCCAGTTTACTAAAGAAAGACATCGGAACCCTTCTTCTTGGTTTGTCAATTATTAGTGTTGTATCTTACACGCCCGTGAAAGAACTCCCAACCAGACTGTGACATGCATCTGTCCGCATCCGAAAAATTTGCACATGAAATTCTTTTGGATCCATCCCATTCCCTACACAGTGACATATCGAAACGCTGTTCTCATAGCAAGATAAGTTCTGCGTTCTGTCCCATACGCCCTCGCGCAAATATCTATAGGAACTCAACTGTTCTCTCCCTAGACCGAATTCTCACCAGTCGAGAATGAATCATGACCGATTTTCTACACAATGCTTGGTGAATTTCGAATGTTCATTCTTCAGGACGCTTTTTTCAACTCTGTATTCTGCTAATTTGTCAGATCCATCCTTTTTGGCTGAAATGCTGATGCCTATGCTCGCAAAGGTCCACACAATACGATACAGTTCAAATGGGCGCAATCACTGGGATGTATTTATTACTGGGTTTGAGTCCTCATGGAGTTCGATCAATTTCTCTACCTATAAATTAAAACCCAGTAACCTCTGAATTCGCCATTCGTCTTTTGGTTCTCCAAGTTGTTTTTAACTTGGATAAACCTATTTTATTTGGACAGTTTTAGCCTGATCGAGGGAAAGTTGAATTACAATATGGTAATTATCGAATAACTTATTGTTTCCTTCTTCAGAAATCATGATCGATAGACGGTAGATGTAAAGCCGGTGCTTTCATAACAAATGCTGTTAGCTTGTTTTGATAAAATTGAAATTACATTCTCCATAAAAGCAACATTATAAATCCACGAAAATGCCCCTGTTGAGTTTGAAATTTGTTTGCTGGTCGCCGCTGGGTGCAGACTTTAGGCGCCTAATAGTCAGAAACTCTCCTGATCCGGAATTCTGCAGGCAGTGTGTCTGCGAAGAACTACTAATGGTCTCAGTGGTATGCATGATGATCATACGATCTTATTTAATCCGATGAGTTACCGATGAGAAGCATTTAGCGCTCCAGTCGTGAACACCAGTGCATAGTTCATGATTGGTAGCTGGCACACGTGAGTGATAGAATAGATTGAATAACAGGCAGAGACATGCACATGAGTAAGGTGTGTCTATCCTGAAATTCAGATGGAATACGAAGTTCGCTTGTCTTTAAACTATTGTCTAGTACCGAAAGGTTGAAAAGATGGTTAGAGCAACTACTGCGTGACTCTCTCCAACCTGGGCCACGACGGCGCCACTCCAAAAGTATTCTATGCCACTGCATCATAAAGTGAGCGAATCCAATACATTTTTGACTTTGTATGGCTCCTTACTTTGCTCACTGGGAGATATCGTCTGACTCTCATGTACGTAACATGATACTAACGAAATATCTGTGGTTCTTCTGTGGTTTTTCTCCACATTTAAAGTCCAAAGCGAGCTAGGAAATAGTAACTGTTTTGTGCTTTTCTGTCTCTAAAATGGTGTACTAAAAACAACTAGTTGTTACATTTCTCCAAAAATTATCTTCATTCTACCTAGTTGAACACAAATCAGTTCGGTCACTATCGAACATATGTACGTGCACAAAAATACGCATTGTATATCACGTAATTGTTTGTGATTTGCAAGGCATGTTTAAGTTGTGAGACTAGGGTAGTTTCAGAATTGTGTATAAACCCAGGTAAGTGAAGAAATAAAATGAAACACTGATCAATAGAATGATGCTACTAGATGGGTGAAAATCATTGGGTCTACAAAGCGAAATTCCCGCGATCTAGATGAGACGCTTCGAAATGCTATTCTCATAGTAAGAAAAGTTCTGCTTTCTGTCTCATACGCCCTCGCGCAAATATCTATAGGAACTCAACTGTTCTCTCCTTCAACTCTGTATTCTGCCGATTTGTCAGACCCATCCTTTTGGCTGAAATGCGGATGCCCTTTCACAGAAATATCCGAATACTAGAATGCATTCAGATCGGTATATATGCAATATATTCCCTATGTTACTTAATTCTGTTTGATTTCGACCGGTTGGCCTCTCGAATACTGATTCTTTCGCCCAAGTTGCTTGCTTGTTTTAGAAGCTGCTGTTTTGACTGGTTAACACCATTCTCGTGTTGTCGATTACGGCTGAGTTGGACAGTTCGCTGAAGTGTGCTGCTGATGTCTATACAGTTATTTTCGTATTGCGATCTGTGCGTATAGTTAGCATAGCATCGTTATAAGGTTCTTTTGGTCAGTATTTCGTCTAACCCTCAGGATGGTAGTCATTAATCTTCAAGTACTAAGTCACTGAATAAGTAGACATTCGTCGCCACAAAATCTCAAATTTCAACTGAAACGTAGCTAATCATTACCGGGAAAGTCATGTCATCCAACTCTCAGTAATGCCTTCTCTCTCAGTTCACGTCTTCCTGTTGGACATTACACATAGTAGCCTCCAGGAAACGATGAATGAACAAGTTAAGCTTCCTTTTCCAAGGGTATAGTTAGGGCACTGAATAGTACAATAGTATTAGAAATGATCGATTACGGGCGCGCAGTCAACGACACTGTCATCACAATTACGATGACCCATTGCAGACAGAAATATCTTAGAGAAACGTGACATTACGACGAACCTACAGCAACGAGAACGCGGAAGCCAATGTCTTGTTGGCTATTCAACCCCCCAGCATTGATTGTTATCCCGATTACATATATATATATATATATAGTCGCTTTTATGGCCAATTTAATCCTGTCGCTTGATTTCCAGTTTATGGCTAGTTTGCACTATCCGAGGCTTATACATTTTGCGCAAATTTTCTTCACTGTTTTGTCACCAGAACAAGAAGTCTCAATCTTGTGTAAAGTCAAAACGTGCCCATCAAATACAATACCAGGCTTTCACTAAAATATCTAATTATGCATAATCTGACCACTCTGATGACTTTTTATCTGCGGGATGGCCTTTGAATGCTAAAGCAGACATGTTGTTATTAATTATTTCTGTGGAATTGCCTCCCGACGCGGTTTGCTGTTTTCTGATAAATGATAAGCTATAGCTAGGTGTTGGACTGCGTGGACAATCGAAGTCACAAACGCATTGCACTTCCCTGAGAAAACAATGAGCTAAAACTACAAATGCCCTGGATTTCTCCATCAGCTCGATGTTCTAATTTGACCCAACGCGGCTACTATTTCACTTCTTTTCGTTACTTCCTACCCATGTGACCACCGTTTAACAGCATTGGGCTGTATTTGTCACTCACAGTCCGGGATGAAATGAACGCATTTTTCTAATATGGACTCAAAGCCATTGTCAAAGTTCATACGAGGTTCTGAAATCAAACTACTTTATAATTTAATCTGCCCATTATGTGCATCTTATCGATTTGTGTTAATCAAAAATATGTGTTCCTTCCAGCCTCGGTCATTGTTGCCAAAACACACCGAGAATAGTAAAAGATGTCCAGAAGAAAGTAAATGCCAGGGAGTGGACAAACAGTCGTACTTGCTTAAACTTGCTTACCTTTGTTCCAGTGAATTATCAGATTACCATCCGTAGTGACCTGAACCCAGAGCCTAGTAACATCCAGGCTTGTGAGGCGATGCCATAGTATCATTTATGCAATGAAAGACGTTTCGTTACGGCTATATTCAAAATAGCATATTCGACCCTTTTTGTAGTTGTTAACAGGTTGGCTTGATAACCTCCGGTGTCTTACCCATTCCCCGATATCCGTGTTCCAGCCCAGTGGTGGTGCACGGTAATTTGGATGAAAGAGATGGGAGAATGTAGCTGGATAGCTCTCTTGATACCTGCATAGAATGACTCTGAAACCAAATGAATAGTTAAAATCCGTGTACAAAACGAAATGCTCATTTTTGTAATCCCGAATGCCTCTCGTACGTCAAGGAAAAATGGGTTCAACGAGTGATAACATGGAACATCTACCAATGGGATCATCTCGTGTGCTTTCAGTGGGTTTTCCGAATACGACGGGGTCATCCACCACTAATGCTTAGCTGACGGCTTACGTTGGACTCCAGTTGGTTTGAAGATTCAGTGTTCGTAGTCATGCCATAGAATACATTTGGATTAACCGATTGCAAATTTAATTATTCATTGGTGCAATATGTCGACAAATATATCTAGTAGTGAAGAGGTGTTTTTGGGTTGACGATGAATGCATCCGGACAAAATGAAAGAAGTTAGATTGGTCTGGTTGTCAAAATTATCTTCGTGAATCTTTCTTCTCACAGACCAAGCCGGTGGGATTCCGTTTATAGCAGAACAAGAAACGCATCCTGTACGATTTTTGCTAGCGATGCAAATGAATCACTGCTGCGATATACCATTGTGCTCCATTAGAAAATGGTGAATCAGAATTTGTGAGATCTTTGTAATGTACTGTTCTCGAGCGGATGCACGTGGGTAGGAAAAATTAAAAATGTGACCAGGAACAGCATTCACACAAACTTCGTCCCCGGTTGCTTTAGATGTTTAACTTGAAATAGTATCTGTTGTCTTTCGAATGGTGTTAAAAAGCCCTGAAGTTTCCTTAGATTTCCGATTTATCGGCTACTCGAAAATTGCCCCTATGGTTACTGGTTCCACATCTGATCGATCGGTCGACATCTACGCCTACATGTCTTCGTCTTACAACTTTGGCCACTTTAACATTCCCTAAAATGAAATTCCTCAGTTTTCCTCAATACTGCATGGTCTTTGCTTGGATGGTTTCTAACCTACCTACTCTTATTAAATTGTAGCATGTTCTGCTTAAAGCTTAAAATGAAATGGATTTATATTTTCTATGTAAAGACTTCTTCAACATCGGAAGCATAAGGAAACCTCGTGGTGGGATGACGATATATTATTTAGGATCGGTATTCACACAACGGATGAATATACTACAAAGGTCATTTTTGATACCATACAACAGTAACGTTGTATGCACTTGGGCAGAGATCTTCGGAGGGGTTCCCTGACTGACCTGAAAAATACGTTAACAGGAAAAACCAACGTGGGCCGAAGCCAAGCAAGCGTATCATCCAGCATAAACGCTTCCACAACCAAACCAAGATGGAGATCAAAAGCGACACAGTAACACAGATAACGCTCATGACGAAGGCCTAGGTTCACACCTGGGGTCTGATGCACGATATATCCAGTGAACTCCAGTGAGAGAGGCACTCGGGTCCGGTGCTTTCACAGTGCAACCTGGGCCGGTTTATGTGAGATTTGTGCGTTGAGAGTGAACCCTGACGCCGAAATATGTTCTATTTGATCTCTGGCACCAACTTCAGCATCTTTTAAGTCAAGTGGATAGGAGGAGGGACTAAACCATAGCGTAACTATTGATATCACTTATTTAGTTCCACACCATGACTGTTATCGCACTACACCTGGAGATAAATACTGGTAACTGTGAAGACCTTTATACTCTACCCTGATTTACAGTGAATCGTACTGCCTCATATTGCGTTGTACTGTGTTTCATTGTGCTGTATTGCTCTGCATTGCATTGCGTTGCATTGTGTTTGTTATAGTGTAGCAAGAACCAACAGTTCAAATAGTATATCCGTTTTTCTGGTTCTCGCCTGGGCTGGATCATGATAGTGAAATCGATAACGATTGTTTCTTTTTTCATGTCACGCTCAGCTGACTAAAGACGTAGTATGCATGGCATTTTTTCTAACAAGATGGTTAGAAAAGGCCCATCCGAACATAAATCAAAATCAAAATGGCGCCAAGTATTTACATATAACGTCAATCTGTTTTTAATCACATGCACGTGATCTATATGCGGTTAATAAATCATGCAGCCGATGACTACATACCAACGAAATACTTAGCGCACTTTCCATGTCGGGATAGAAAAGGGATGAGTGCTTCGAGAGCGGCAAGCAACTTCCACTGTTTGACATCCCGGTCGTGATGTGATGATTACGGTTTACCGAATAATTAGACATCACAGGAATTGTTTCGAAACGCGAATAAATCTAACTACTTTGTGAGCCTCCGAAGGATTATTGTCAAATCTGCAGTACCGGCGGTTGTCTGACTGCACACGTTCCAATTTGGATCGCTGCCTTTGGCTTGCTGACGGAGTGTAAACGATGTATTGTTGCGAAGTAAAACCATGGATGAAAATGTCGGATAACAATTTTCCAGCTTGCTAGGGAAAATGACTGCCCAGCATACTGTGACGAAATGCAATCCTGTCATAACAAAGTATCTGCTATCAAGATGATAGAAAATAAACTCACCACTAGCCCGAATTTAGCGTGTACTTGATTACTGTACGGAATGCTATCTAAGAGAGCCAATACCTCGTGTTCAAGGGTGTATCTCTATTGGCAAATTTGTGCTAACCGACCCCTACAGAGTAGTTTTTTTGATTATAACTGAACCTATGCTCACTCTTACTGGAATATTATCTTCCAGTAATTTCCATCAATTACCTTCCTAATCTTAGTAATTTCATTCGTTGAACTTATGAAATCAGCGAACAGACAGTCATTTCATACATTCTGTGCTGACAACAGAGCAAAAAAAAAGTTCTGGGACATTCAGTGAAGTTCCTGGATTTAGGGATGTGGTGGGATATGAAATAGCGAACTGTTGGGCAAAGACTGTAGTAAGGTGTAAACATGCTCACTTGGCAAATTAATAGTAAAACGTTCGATAATTCTACAGCTACTCGATGAAGTTTTTGGAGGACCCGCTACCTAAAATAGATAGAGAAGCGCATCGGTTGTGAAAAGTTACAGCGGTTATGAGCAGTTATTCTGGAGCACGGGGTGGAAAATTCAGCCAAGGCTTTACAGGTTTGCACACTTGTCTCATAGGTGATAATAAGTGGTTTCTGTGATAACACTTGGGAACGTACTTGTTCTGTTCTTAATCTCCTGGGTGTCTGCGTGACTGTGTGGGTATAGTCAAAGTTAAAACCGAGACAAAGTTAACTAGTAAATCGTTAAAAATAAGGACCATGAGCATCCCTACTTCTAATCTAGGACAAAACGGAAACACCTGTCAAATTTCCTGAATCGAGGGTACGTTTGGGACCAGAAGAACCGGGAGCATATCACCAGCTGTTCATTTATGGCCCATTAGTTCACCTACGTGAAACTGCCATGGCCAATCGGAGTGCAGCAGACAACAAGTAGATTCAATCAGAGGTGTCACTTCTGAGAGGAGAGCCGGATGGCTTATGCGTTCCAGTGTGTGAATTTTCGAGACATGTTTCTGGCAAAAGGGAGTCTATTAACCTAGGCTAAAAACACCAGTACGTCAATGAGTCTCACCTATGCAATGATTATTAAGAAATGATATATATATGTATATATATATATATACGTTAGTGCTTTTTTAGGAGCTAAATTTATGGGAGAGATATTCTGCGCGAAACTAAGCAGGTAACGTGATCTGAGATCCCGTAACCTACTCATTTGATTTACCCCTCCTCACCATGCCTAGCACCGAATAACTTTGACGGGAAAGCTGTTAAGGGTCTTGCGTGCCATGGCTCAAGCATGCACCATTAGAATTTCTTAAACCAGAATCAAAAAGTACACAGAGCAGGTCAGCAAATGCGTCATATTTCATTGAAGTGTTACGCAATGCAGGTGGATGCCACAGTGCTCTCCTGATGTCAGTTTTGTATCAAAAATTAATTCAGTGCGCTATGTACATATGCTCATTTCAAATCGTTGATAGCGGATGGATAAATAGGTGCTACAGTGAAACCCACTATTTTTAGCATTTATGGGTTTTCAGGAAAAAGATCAGAACATGTTAGTCTAACATATCTCGAGTTACAACTGAAGCCAAACTTAGTGTTGATTCAGGCTACCGTTAGTCCGGACGGTTTCACAGCGAGAAAAATGTATGCCATAGGACTGGTGGTCATAGGTTTAGCTTGTCAATTTTTCATTCACGTTGAAGGATAACTCGTGCTTGACGAACTGCAATTTTTACACAAAACTTATCTGCACTTTAACCACAAACTAGTGGACCCGAATAACCTGGGAATTCTTTGATTTCCCGTGGGCACTGAGATTTAAACAACAACATTGAAATCAAAATGTGAACTTCTCCAATAATTAATTATAATGAAATATTTACAATAGTAAATTTATTGTTCACCAAGAAAGTTCAAAAATTTTTATAATATTACTACTAATTGGCAGTTTATGTTTAATAAGTTTGTGTTTTCCACTTAGTTATACTCAATCATTCACACATTCACTCACCGACACAAGCATTCATCCGCTCAGTCACTCACTCAGTGAAAATGTGAGTGCATGAAATAGATAATCAATCGCTGAGAGCAGCATCTCATCAGCAGACCATTACAATTAACTGCATTCAATCTTCTGGTGATCGATAAAATTTTTATTTCACTGAACGCTAAAGGAAAAGCCATCTCAGAGTGAACAAATGTTCGGTCGTTCGCGATCCGCTCGCTGGAGCGAGGGTTCTCACCGTAAAGTCCTCTTCGCAGAGCAAGTGGACGAGATATTCTTCGCGAACCGAATGGACGAAGAGGGAAAGGACGAACTCGAAAAAGAATTAGCGGAGTTGATCGGCGAACCTCTGATCCGAGAGCATAGCGAACAGGTAGGTGATCCATAGAAATGTTATTACAAATATGATGAAAAAACGGCGACAGCCGAGATATCGAGCGTCAAATCTATTACTGAAGTTAGGTATGCAAGGATAAAACTAAATATGTATCCATTTATATTTCTGTCTATCCATCTGTATATCCACAAGCATCACTCACTATCTATACATCTATATATCTATTTCTCTATGCACTCGCAAACACCTATCAATAAATCTAACGAACCATCTATCGATCCACTCGTATCTGTCTATTTATCTATCTATCTATCTATCTATCTATCTATCTATCTATCTATCTATCTATCTATCTATCTATCTATCTATCTATCTATTTATCCATTTATCTATCTGCTTATATATTTATGCATCGATCTATCTGCCTATCTCCCTATCCATCAATTAATCCATCTATTACTCGGTCTATCTATTTATTTCCTCGTCTTACTTTCATCCGGTAATAATATTTCTCTGTATTTATTGACATTTATTGCGCTATTCCCATCTAACTGAGGTCTTCGCTGAAATCACTTGTGCTTTCCTTTTTGTTGTCCGTTGACGTTTCAGTGAGATAATATTGGTTACTCCATTTTGCCACTGTAATTAGGGTTGTTTTTTAAACACATTATAGAATGAAATCTTAATAAAAGTACAATATCGCACGCGCAATTTTGACGCCATCTAGGCCTACTTTAGTCAAATTGAGATCAGAATTGCAGTGTTATCGATGATGTTGCTGTTTTCCTCGTAGCATTCCTGTGAATAATGCTCCAAGATGCACCAAAAATTATCGTTTGTGTTTTTGAAACGAGACAGACTAACTAGTTCAATGCCCTATCGAGGTTTATTATTCACTGTTGCGGCGCATGTACTTGTGGCGTCAAAATATTCCTCCTCATTTTCTGTCCTGCTGCAGCCTCTAACCAGTTTCCCATGCTTTGGGTCTTAGAATCTGGGTTCAGGCACTCTCAGGATAATACATACTTGTACTGCAGTATAAAGTTAATTTACGGACCGAATAGCTTCGAAGATTTAGTGAGAGAAGGATCAAATACCTGTAAAAAATTAATCGATGGTCAATATATGGCGAAGTACTGTCACATGACAAACGGTCAGTATTAAATGAAAGAACCGAGGAATTCTCAAACGACCGAGTAAAAAATGGAAGCAAGTAATGGATAAAGAATCTATCATTCACGATGCAAACAACTGAAGACCACGATGCTTCCGACTAAAGTTTTAATTTCAAAGCAAATTTAACTTCTAATGTTCTTATTGTTTATTTTTGCTGTTCTCCCGTTAATCGACTCCGCTAAAACCTTAAAGCGAATTCACTTTTTCATCAAGCCCCACGTGATCCCTCATCACCCTATACTGTCCACTTTAATGGCCAAATCTAACATTTTTGCTGTTCAATAATCAGTGATAACACTCTAGGCGGTGTCTGCGGTGATTCTTTGAGTAAATCCAAGTTGTCGCGATTGACTATTCGCGGTTTGTTTGACGACTTCGAGACAAAGGTTAAAAGGAAGGGAAATGGGCGGAGCGTATTTTCTCAAAAATACTTGCGGTCTGCTATGAAAAATTGCAGTAACTATAGGTGCGTGCAGAAATTAATATGGGTCGATGACAAAGTCGCTTCGTCGCGTTAAAATAAATGTTTAGCAGTGAAGAAAACCAACGCACATTAAGAGATCAACTGCTGAATTTGTGCAACTAAACAAACAGCGTTCCACTACAACAACAGGATCAGTGGAGCGAAAATTACTGGAGGCGTTAACGGTCATCATAATTCCGGTCAGTTGTAATTTTAGTTGGCTATACTGTTTATCTTTGCACCTTATCCATGTGCTTGTTCGGTAGTTTAATGAGTAATGGTTGTTGGTTTGACCGTACACTGGACAGTGGCATGGTGAATTATTTTGTCAATCTCATCAACAAATGTGATTTTTTCTATTATTCATCCACTTGGTTAGCCCAGATAACCAAGTGTTCCCTCTATTTTATTCAACCCGTCTCTTCTGTCTTCAACCTAATCTGTTCGCCCCTTCTGCCTGCCCATAGTATCTCCATTGATAACATGCCGGATACTCGCAACGGTTTATTGTCAAGTAGTGTAGTAGGTGGTTTTCAGTCTGTTATCTCACATTTCCTCAAGCCTCGTCAGCCTCTGCATCTGGGTTCCTTCAATGTGTGCACTTTAATGCGGCCTGGCCAACAGGCGCGTTTGGCTCTGACAGTGGACTCACTTTCGATTGATGTCTGCTGTGTGAGTGAAACACGAATTCAGGATTCGGGTAGAGTAGAGTAATTCAGCTAACTGCGCCAAACGTCTCGTCAAGATATTTTCTTCGCACTTCAGGAGACGAATCGGCTCAAGCTGTGGGTCAACGTGGTGCATGAATAGTCTTGAGTGAGAAGGCTGAAGCAGCCCTTTTAGATTGGATCCCAGTCAACAGTCGCTTGTGTGCCATGAGACTGCAGTGATCAGTCGGCGTCCGGAAGGATAGTAGTGTTAAGCGTAGTTTATTTGTTATCTCGGTATGCGCTCCAACAGACTGCAGCACTGACATCGAGACAATAACCTCGTCACCCTTGTTCGGAAGAGCAAACGCTCTGACATTGTAGTGGTAGCAGGTGACTTTAATGCGCAAGTTGGAAAACTGAGTGCATCGGAGTCCTGTTTAGGCGGGCGATGCGTCTTGCCTGCACAGCAAACAGACAACGGAGAAAGACTTCTCCAAATCTGTGCAGATAATCATTTATTCCTATCTAGAACGAATTTCCGACACAGTTCGCGTCGCACTGCGAAATGGCGCTCTAGCTCGACAGGTACTTTGAGTCAGATTGACCATATCGCAGTTAGCTACCGTTGGCGCAGTTCTGTCCAGAACTGTAGAACATACTGGACCACGTACGTCAAATCGGACCATGCGTTAGTTTTAACGCAATTTTTGCTGCAGCTGAATGGCCATCGACGAAAGCCACAAATCCGATTGGCTGTCGAACGTTTGTCTGATTCGGCTGTTCGCAACAGCTACGAACAGAAACTGTCCGAGGAACTAAGAATTGCCACCAGTAGCGATGTAGACGATCAGTGGGATCAAATTAGGCAGGCAATGCATTTGGCAGCGAATTTCGCCTGCGGTCCCAGACCTAGTATTCATCAAAACACTGGATCTCGCAAGCGTCGCTAAGTCTAATGGAGCAAAAATGCGAGCTGCCTAACTGCAAGGAAATGAATAAGATCCGTCAACAGTTGCAGCGTTAGTTGAGGATAAGTCCTAAAAATGACCGCGAAAACTGGTGGGTTAAGGTAGCCGAAGAGATGGAAGTGGCGTCCGCTTCAGGTAACAGTCGAAGACTGTTTAAGCTTATACGCGACAGCGGTGGGCGGCGAAGTCCCATCCATATAAGAAAAAATCTAGTGCAATCTTTACAAACCGCGAAAACGAGTGAAAAGTAATCTTCGTGGTATTGCTATGGCATTATAAGATCTTCCCCCAGGTTCAGCAGATGCGAAGGCTCTCGTGGTAACGGGAAATCTATGGCATCAATTCAAACCCAGGAGATGGACAATTTCAATATGTATGTATCATATGTATCATATGAATCAATCTACCGACTTATCCTAACTCGCGCTCTCACCGTCGAGCGTAAGGTCCAGAGGCAGCACTCTTTCAATGGGGATTTAAATACAACTCGGTCTGAAGTGGATGAAAGTACAACGGAAACCGCGTGACCCGAAGCCCCATAAATGCGTCCATCAGTATCCACCCTTACTCATTCAGAATCAGCAACATATCCAAAATCCTGTGCATTACAGTAATAACCCTCAGCCTTCAAAACACAACAAGTATGCGACCAAAAATGGATGCTTACATTTTAATAAACATGATCGATTATTTGGGTCCGCGTTATTAATGGTCAATTTTCTTAACAAGTCTGCGGAAACTTTATGTACGTCTTGTTTCGGTTATTTGTAGGCACTTGTGGTTCTTCATATGTCCTTTAGCGGAATGAACCATAGATCGGAAGAGTTTCCGAAGTCTGGAATAATTCATTTTCACCAATAAGAGGATGACAGTTTCCGAGTGGTTACATTGGCTCTTGAATGACATGTGCTTACTGTCACAAGCCTTGGCGGGATTGTCAAAACCTCGTTGTTATCACAACATGGATTATAATTTTTACCCTGGTCTTCTAAGCCGGTATTTCGGAATTATGACGAAGTTGCGTAATACGACGACTTCAGAAACATTGTGACCGTATATTTTACCTCATTTAGTTAGTCGAGGAAGGGAATGCACATACATGGTAAGACCAATTCCGCAGATAATGATGTGATATGCCTTGCGATTTTCGGCACGTATTGTTTAACTTTAGACAGACTCAAGTTTCACACATGCTTTTTGATGCCCAGTGGTGTGGTTTTTCATATGCAAGCTATGGTACGCTCGTGCACATAATACAGCCAAAATGAAGATGATCTGACCAGATGATTTGTTTTGCAGTCTGTCCATTCAGTGTAAAATGGGAAATAGCAGAAGAACCACGTTGTCCACTCATTTTTGTTAGGCTCTCGAAATTTTCCTCTCTTTGCCTGTTTCACAAATCCCGTGATTAGGCGAAGGGTAATATTCCGTGATGACTCACTTGTCAAAGTCGTCTGCTGTGGAGTTGAAATGGTTACATTTCATTGTCAGACGCTCAAGACGACTAAGTTCAGGTAGATTTTATAAATTTGTGCTCCAGAGCTGAGCTGGTAACACACTAAAAGTCCTCCTGACGGAGTATATCTCAGGATACACAGCAGTTACATCTCACCAGATAATCGATCACATCATAAATTTTGGTCATGTCCACAAACAGCCATCATTTGTAAATAGTTTTAGCTTCTAGAGACTCATCTTGCTTCACTAAGTTTTTCACCATAACGAATCTATGGATGGAACGTTCAACTGTTTCGCTCTTGTTATGAATCCTCAACAACCCATGCCCATTGAACCCGAACTGGTTTTCAGATGGTTCGTCGTGCTATCAGCTACTGCGAAGCAATGGTGCAGTCATATTTGAGATGCTGCAATATCTCTGTAAACTTCGTCTGCAGTTTCCATACAATATATTAATTCGCTTATTAGTTCAATTGCACTGCATGCACTAACTTTAGGAAACTACCAAAATTGATTCGAATCAGCAGGGCATTGGCCTGACACAAACTACATTGATCAAAAACCATTCAAAATCTGTCTGCAAAAGAGACCTAACAAATGTAACCGTTTTTCGGTTGTTACTTGAATCTGTCATCCCTTGCTATGAAACCCAAGTCTTAGTTAAAGGACTGTAATTTATGGATGCGACGGAAAAGGTGATATGTGAAAATGACCGCTAAGGGTTCGTCCGCAGTGTGTTAGTGATCGGTTAACTATGAGGGCACGACTTAGTGATATTCATCAGTCCGATTTAAGACACTGGGTTAGGCCGAATAATCAACTGAAGGGTTCTTACACAAGGACAAAAAATGAACTGATAGTATGTAATATTGGTACTGCGACGATTGATGTTTTATCCTTTGTTGGACTGAAATCATTAGACCACCAGTGGGATTCCAGCTTCGGTCATCCCTTTGCCACTTACAAGTGGACAAGTGGTAGACAGAAATCGTTCCACCGTCCTATTACTGATTACTACTCAGGTTTTAGGGGCTGTAGCTTGGTAATTCATGCTGAAACTAAGGGTCAGACATTCAACTGCCCCTTGGCACAACGTGAAAGTAACTGCACTATTGTCCACAGGGAATCACTGGAGACAACTTGAGAAAAGTGAATCTCGAAGGTGACCTAACAAGCGCGGGGATGATATACACATGTTGCGCAGTTACACATTTGTTTCTCGTTGAAGCCACTTTGAAAATCTGGCCTGGCATGAAATTTCACTGTAAGTTAGTTGTGCACAGTAAATCCTCAGATTTTGTAATTACCACACTGGTAGTTTGATAGTAAGATATGCCTTACTACCGCTTTGGCAACTCATAGGATCCCTGAAAAGCATGCAGTTTAAGAAAAATGTACTTGCTATCTCTCACACAGAAGTCAAAAGAAGAAGAACTGGCTGAGGAGTTCGATGCAATTCTTCATGGATGTTCACTGGATGTGAGTTTACCTGAATTCACGCATCCACCGCGAAAGCATGTTTGTTTTATTATTCCGCCAGAAATTTTTCACCCGACCTGCCTTTTCGTTGAGCAACAAAATCAGGTTTTGACTTTCGCTTTTTGAGTGCTTTACTTATTCGTAGCAGAGGCAAGTAATTTAGGTGATAAATCATATTCTACTTGTGTAGGCACCAGTGTATTACCCAAGTAACGTCGAAATTTATTGATTTAACTGGTTTGAGTGAAATGTAGTTCCACTTTTGACCCAATTATAACAGTGTTGTCATGATAATTTTGTAAGTTTTGTTAAATTTCCAAGTCTTACATTAAATGTCTCCATCTAGATTAAAGATAGAGAGTTAAAAACTCCAAGGGAGTTCCCGTATAAATGATTTTCTATTGTCGACTCAGAGCAGATTCATTTTCAAAATGCCCCATTTAGGAGATATTTACTATTACCGCTTGGACCTTGAGAGATCTAGCAAGAATACAAAATTACTCGGACCAGTATTTCGTTTGTTATACAGTATATTTGGTATATATAACAGAAAGGATGAATAACTGCAATCAACGAAACTGTCCCCGATCACGGGTTCCTCTAGCTGTTTCATCTGACTGATCAACTAAGTCTACCAATAATCTATTTTGCGTGACTAAAAGCGTCTGACTAGAATGAGACGAAACCGATTGTCTGGTCTGCTGTTCTTCCTTCTGATTGTTGACTGGATCGTTTTGTCTTCTTTGGTTCACCGAACTTCATCGTGTTTTTTTTAATTAACGGCCATTCAGTCGCGGCTTAGCCCGATTTAATAGCGAACAGGCAGTGGATCAGAGATGTCTCGCCGAAGTTTTGATAGTTGTAGTGAGTGAAGACGAACGTCGGATGGAGCAGACACGAAAGATGGTTATCACCAGGTTACGTTGTTAACAAAATATGTATTCTAGTGATAAAAGTATTGATTTAATAGTCGCAGCACAGGAGTGAAAACAACTAATTTTGTCCAAACTTAATTTAATAATTCCTTGTGAATGAGCATGTGTGAATCACTATGGTTATTTAATTTCACTTCAAACTGTGCATATTTCGTAAAATGGGTCTCACATATCGCATTAAAATAATGTGAAGCGCTTGCTGTGTAAATGATTCTCCTGATATCCTTATTTTGAAATGTGAAAACCAACTCGTGTTTTGACAACAGGACCTAACAAGATCATTATTTGTTAATGGAATCCGTAATGTGTGCATAAATATATAAATTTATATATAAAGTGTGGAGTCGAAAGTCGTTTTCGAAGCTGGTCGTCTATCGGGTGACGACCGTCAAATAGTACGAGGGTCTAAAATGCCCGTTTTAGAGATCTGCCCATGTTTTACCTGTGGCTCTCTGTTATCATGAATTACAGTTCTTGGCCCGTTTTTGTTTAGTCCGTATTCTTTCCGATTTGGGTTACCCATTCAGAGCATGGAAGATGAAATCGACCAAAATCGCTCATTTCGACCTCGTGTGCAAATACCTCAGCTAGCCGAATCCGCTACTACTGGGTGTACAGTTGAGATAGAAATGGAAAAGCGCAGCTTATCAGACGCCATACAAGTGGATTTCGGTGGTGATCCAGATGAGTCCAGTTCCGTTTTGCCCGCTGCAGATCCCGTCAGATCGTCATGGCTGGTACGAACTAAACGTGTGATGGATTTATTAAACCAACGCCGCCGGGAGCTTCGACTGGCTGCATATCAAGCTCAACAAGTTGGTGAGATGGAGTTGGCTAAGCAACATGCTTACGGAGTGAAAAATATAACTGCGATTATTCAGGCCGTTGAGAACCGGAAACCGTTTGATTTAGCCCTGCTGCCTTCCAAGCCGTGCTTGAACACCCTGTTCAATGGACCCGTGTTAAGTGCAGTTGTTTGTGAGGCTCCGGCTCTCGTGAGATTGGACTTAGAACAAGCCAAGGGTACGTATCTGAATAGCAAACAAT
Organism: Fasciolopsis buskii; assembly: GCA_008360955.1. Taxonomy (NCBI): domain Eukaryota; kingdom Metazoa; phylum Platyhelminthes; class Trematoda; order Plagiorchiida; family Fasciolidae; genus Fasciolopsis; species Fasciolopsis buskii. The sequence continues at coordinate 37,621 of LUCM01007814.1, read as the reverse complement.
AAAAATGATGCACATTTGGCATATACCCCGAATTTTCAGGCACATACACCAACTAATATTCGGACTGTTGCTATTAACTCTGATTTCATTCAGTAAGAGGAAGGAAATGCGGTCATTAGGTAAAAAATCGACTGTGAGTACTTCTGTTCAAATCCCGCCCCGTAGTGTCATTATGATTGAAAGACAAAGTCCCTGATTCTGCAGCCTCGTTTTTTATCTATTCCTTCACATGTTCCTGTGGGACAATGTACATCGGCCGCACGACCAGACGCTTGTCTGAACGCATCCGTGAGCACCACTCGGCATGGTTAGGCACTGGAACAATTAAGTCACTTAATAGCGCAGTCGTTCCACATCTAACACAGACTAACCACACCGTGAATGTGACGCAAGCTTTCCGGACCATGTATAAAGTCAGAGGTCAACAATCTAGGTTGGCAAAGTGTCCCCTCTTGAGCACTGCGGAAGCTGTCGCAATCCGTCTTCACAATCCACCATTTTGTTCTCAAAAACAATTTGTGGTTGCGCTTCAACTCCCTTGGCCCACCCCCCGTCCCAATACAAACCCTAGACAACAAAACAATTAACACCACGAATCCCTTCCCCACGCATATTTTTATCTGACTAATCCAATCCTTCCTATAGAGAAATTTTTTTCAAGATATATAGTGTTGTAATGGCATGAGTACGAATCACCGAAAACGAGCTTGCTCGCCAACTTGTGTTTTCTCACATCACACAGGCTGCCAACTACTCTTCAGGACGGTTTGACCTTTAAACCGAAATGTAGATTATTTTGTTAAGCTTGATGAATTGCAGTATTGTCGCTGAATTGGTTTAGTTGGTTGAGCTTCTGTTTCTCTGCAGCTTGATTGAACTGAGTTAGCTAGACGACTACGGATCGATATTCGTCGACTGGGTGTCGCTTTCTAAGCCATGCGCACTTATTAACTAAAGGGCTCGAACACCTAAACCTTTTAATTTTAAGCTCTAACGAAACCCAAGAATATTCAGCCACCACCCACAATAGGGCATTCTGGAAGCACGAGCTTCAGGCATGCCATTCGTTGTGTAAGCTGAGGTCGTCATATGTCTGAAGGTTATTTTTCTGAGATTCATTTTGCAAAGATAGGTGAACGAAAGAGAATATACGGTAGAATCAGATGAACATGAACGGCATCAACATTGTCGCAAAACCAATACCTTATGACGAAATTCAAAATTGAGTTTATCACGCATGTATGAGATGAGCTAGACGACGCCCCAATCAGCTCTTGAAAGTGGGTTGCAAAGTAGTTCGACTCCACACCTCCCAAAAAATACTTAATATGCACATCTAGCGCTGGTACACTATCAGGGATGGTTCATGAGTTGCCATCCAGCATTTTTATATCTACTACTAAAGAAAAACTGGTGTTCCACTGGACCTTATCTTTGATTACGCTTCTGTTCTTCGGAGGGCAGTCACTTATCAATCTGCATATTCTTTTTCATTCACCACATAGTTTCCTTTTTAACCCTTGGGATGAAATACTCGGTAAATTCGAGAACTTCAGCCTTTTCGCCAATTTATTCTTCCTTAGTAAAGCGGCTCACTGAAACCATTGCCGCTGTATGGGGTGTGCCAAACGATCCAACAGTACAAGAGCATCGTTTGAACCTACTCCAATCGGTTTGCGATGGGGCACTTAACACCTATACGATCGTCAACTCAGCAGCATGTAATCTCCACATTTGTCCACCGAGCTCTGTAATAACAATCTACGCAGAAAAATAACATTCTGTCCCATCTGGATTCGACTTGCGCACAGTATACATGGCTGTCGTAATATGCGCTGTAAGACTTAAGGACTATAAGCATAGGCTAAAGAATTGTGGAAATGGCTAAGGGATCTTATGTCACGGCCAAAATTACAGTTAACACCAGTGTCCTGACGATCCCGTTCGGTTAACTGGATTCGTTCATGACAAGCGACCCCACTGCAAGGCTGCAGAGACGAAATCGAGCACCCAAATCAGTGATGGTCTTCTTCCAGTCAGCAATGTTCGAGGCAAATGCAGTTATTTCTCTCGACCACCGTCTATAAAAAATCCGTGAAGTGATCTCGTGACACGACGGGGGCTTCCACTCACACCTGTAGATAGTAGCATCTGTCATGTTTGCGTATGTATCAGTGCACGGAAGTGTTACTTAGCTCCAGCCAGTGGCTTCTTGATCATCCATTTCCCAGTGAGGAATAGCTATGAACAAGTGCGACAAGTGCCTTCGAATTAGGCCAGAAATCAATAGTTTATATAGCATGAAAACCGGGGGCAAAGACAGAAGTCGCTGTTATGCATTCCCCATTCTCGGGGATAAAAGTAACTGGTTGATTGGGATACTGACGCATGATTGGACTTTATTGGCGGGTTGAAATCAAGGCTGGAAAGTTGGTTATAAGTAGTCGGTTCTGAGTGACTGACTTACAAACTTATGAATCGTGTCTACGCTACTGTGTGAAAATATGCGAAGCAGTTGTCCATAGGTTTATTTACTAATTAATAATTGACGCCTTGTTGACGGCATAGTTTCTTGTAAATATCCGAGCCACTGAAGGACGTATGCAAACGACGAGAAACGTGATCGTCTCGACGTAAATGGCTCAGTTAATTCCCTAATGAACAACTTCTGAAGCTCTAGGATGAGTTCTCAGAACGTGATTACTCGACTACTATTGATATCTGTAAAAATACGTAGCCAAAGGAAAAAAATGATTTCCTGTCCCAGAATGTTCAATCTACTTTGAAAATTGCTTGCTAATCGCCTTCCGTTGATATGAAACAAATTTGTGCAGAACAGCTGACTATATCCGATCAATGTTTGCACGTCGAAATAAACATTTTAGTTGGAAATACTTGTGTGCGTCAGAGAGGATATCCTCACTTTTTATTATTCACAGTCCAACTGGTTCAGCGGGACAGAAGGCATTTTTCCATTGTGACAATAACATTGACGGGTTTTCGCTTTTTACAATACATCCATTTTGTCCCTTCAGTCGGTTGAATCATATTGTACTCTTAATACAGATTCTTCGGAACAAGAGAAGATATTGACCAATTTATTAAAGAGTCAGGTCGTCGAGGCGATGCAGCTTGCACAAGAGCAAACACTTCTGAAGTCTACGAGAACGGCTCAGGAGTTGAAGGAAATTGCAAATGGTTCTCAGTCCACTATCACGATGCTCAGTGTACAACACAAACACCCAGTATCCTTGATTCCGCAATTTCGCACTGCCAATTTACCCATAATAAACAAGAACGGAGACATGCCTGACGGTGTCGTAGAAATTACGGTCGCTTGGGGTGTGAAAACCTCCGCACTGAACACCTCGGATGGCTTTCAATTGCCGGGTAGTTACGTACACATCCTATTCCCCTATCCATCCGAAAGTGAAGGACAGAGTCACCTGAGTGGTAAAGCGCCATTTAACGGTCGATATTCCAGAGGTCGTTCAGTGAAAGAGATTCGTGCGAACACAAAAAGTTGGTTTGTTCGTCGATGGGCACCCGTTCGCCTAAATGTGAGTTAGTACCCTAGTATGATTCATCTTCATACGTTTGCTGAATGAGTGCGAGGTGTTTGTGAAGCGCAATCTCTCTTGTTTGTCAATCCGGAGCTTAGCAATCAATAACAAAATCGGATCAGAACGTTGAATTTGGACCTGTTAACACCCAGGGAGCATGTGTTTTGATGTGTCGTACGACTGCATGCTGGGCCAAACCAAACCCTACTGTTCTGAAATATTACGGCACAGATCTACTGCAAACATTGGGTTCTTATTTGAACTGTTAATGCGAAAAAGAAATCCCATCTCATTCGACTGAACCGTAGTCGTTAAGAAGATCACATTAATAGTTTATCGAGTAACCTTTCGTACGTGGTTTTGATGCTGAATAGCTCTATCAGTTGGCCCGAGGCCTCATGTCTATTAATTTCCGCCAGTTTAATGGTGCAAACTTTGTACGACCTTTTTTAGAATAGTGCGAGATTCACACCTGCCCTGTCGAAAGTGCTTGATCAATACAAACTTTATTTTCGCCACGTTGATTGCTCAGCATAAGGGAGGTAAATTAAGATGTGACAAGTTTTGTCTACAAGTTGGCACAGGAACAGATTACCCTGGATAGAATCCGTACTTGCGGAAGGTCAAATGCTTTTTGTTCCTTTTGAGGCTGTGCAATTTTTACTGACGATATCTAAGAGAGCGAGACAATCATTTGAGAGGAGGATAAATGGCAGGTACGCTCACTTTCACGACTTTGTATTCATACCACAGTAAGCTTTCTGTGACGACCGTTCCTCATTTCTCACATTATAGCCCAGAACAATGTCCATAGTGACAATGAGAAGATGTGGAGTCATCCTCATCCTCGAGTACCGACTTACACGGAAAGCTGTGAGATAGTTAAAAGGAAGAAAGGTACTGACGTTCTCTAAAGAACGATCTACATGACCAGGCAAGCAGATGCAACAAAATGGGAAATGCTTCAACAATATGCTTAAAAGGAATTTGTTGTGCTACACTTCAAACCTAGAGTGATTCTTCAGTCTGTTGCAGATTAGTTCACTCACTTTGCTCATAGCCTAGCTTTTTAATATGAACTCGAAAACGCCATGTCGTTAGGCGCAACAAGCTAGACCTTACGAGTCTTTAAGGAGAATGGAACATTAGCGAGAAATATGGCCGATAATGAGAGAAAATTAGCTATCACAGACAGTAATTCATGTAATCTTGTCGGATCACTTAAACTGTATTCACTTCGCCTGAGAGGTAAACAATAAATTCGGTGGCTCAGAAGTTCGAAACTACCGTATGGACATCTTTAGAAAAAAAGGCAATTGTTTCCCTCAGAAAAGTGACACCAGGAAATTTGTACTGTTTGAAGACTGATTCTCCGCCCATAGACTAGAGGAACTGGCAGTACTGCGTGGTGCTCAATAGTCCGACGGGTGAAATGAATTAACCTTTCCTGGAAATGAATGAAATCTCTCCACCAGATGGCGTAGACCAGTGAAAGCACAGGATAATTCACATTTGCAAACTAACCAAAAGTTTAACAACGTTTCGTTAAGTCTTGTTATGAAAGGTTTTCAACCTTTAATTCAAATTTTTCAAGATTTGGGACATTACGGCTCGAAAAAGTACAGGAATGGCGATAAGCAAGTCAGTGGCAGATACACTGACCAGCACATGGAGGGTTGAATCAGCGTATCCTGAAAAGTATACAGGCATGTGTCCAGTTTCTGGAAACGGGACTGTAGGGCATATCTGAAAATACAAAGGGGATACCATCTGTATATTTCTGGTAACATCATGAAATGAAGTTCGGCGTATTATTTCGTAACTGTGTTACTGGGACCCGATGACAAGTGGGATTCACGCAGCAGGTGAGAGTGTATAAACAACGGAAACCACTAGGGCAGGAGACACTTGTGATTGGGTATATTACGAGAAGTAAACTGATGGAATCGATTGGATTGACAGATGACTGAGAATAAATTAACTGCAGCCGTACGCCACGATTTGTGCTTAGGCCCATGCTGGTCCTTGCAATTTTCGCTAATTTTTACCCAATTAAAGGTCCACATTTGGTTAAATTTGACGCCAAGAGAGCCGAAGTACAAAAGCTAACTGGTAGACTGAATGCCAAATGATTTCAGTATACTTTAGCAGATAGGTTATTCCTCCAATCCCAAATTCATTTGCCGGGATTTACGGATGAAAGTGCTGTGAAAATGAGTGTATAACTCACTTCAGTCGGCTTTTCTGTACACTGAAACCACGCCAGTGAATTATCATTCAAATTACTCATCATACTCCATAAAAGCCAGTTGTCTTTGATTTTGTTTCTGTTGTATATTCTATACTTTTCCGGACTAAGTCTGTCTTACGCAATAGTCAGTTGTTTTCGACCTCGTCATTTGTTGAGTGAAACAACATTTTATGCAAACAGAAGTTGTGAACTGACTACTCAAGTGGGATTTTGTTCAGATTTGTCGTCCCAGTATAGAATAATAATGTTTCAGCTAGCGATCTTTCATCTATATTGTTCTATTGGCAGTAAACCTGCAACATGAACACAGTTGGATGTTATTTATAAAGTAGAAACGTTAATTTTCCCAGGTCATGCTGCAAAATGCCTGTCTTGATGGTATCAGTTTTGAAAAAATAACCTTAAGGTTTTCGGTGAATGTAACTACCCTCTTGTCTTCAAATGTATCTTCTGTAATGTTGTCTGCGTTTGTTTATTTTAGTAAATCCAAAGAGACCGCCAATCATTTCGTGTTTCGACTGATTTGACAACAATGGACTGATGTCGAACGGGTGACATCTACGAGCCAAACACCGATGTGGGGTTTTTTATGAGGATTGTCAACCTTAACCACTACTAACAATGATTCTGGTGCCACTAAGCTCATTGTATTCCTAATGGAATTTTTGACATCATCTGCAGTGGTGAATATTTTGAGATTTGTGCTAAGATAATAGTCGTTGGCACAAGCGGCCGATTCATGCGCTTAGGTGTTCACGAATGTTGATAGAATAGAACGTGCCTTCTTACTGTCATAGTCCAAATCCTTTGGAATGGGAATCGAGAGCACTTTGAGACCCCGCAGATTTTTAGCTCCGCTCTACCACGATTTTTCTTCATTCTGAAAAAGTAAAACTATTAATCAGTCTACAGGAAAGTAAAGTAAACAGTAGACTCGAAGTTACAGCACCCAAATAGTTTCACACAAGTGTCTTAGAGGAATTTTCAAAGAAACAACCGTTCGCATGTTTGACCACCAGTCTAGTTGGCCTGATATAGTTGTTGTGACTATGGTCAAAGGTTGGCAGAATATGTTGTCAGCTGGCCACGGTGCAGCGGACCCAAATTAATTGTATCAACAAAGCCAAGTAGGAGAAGCACCGATGATGTTCACTACTACAACTACTAAGGTCACTAATAATGCTAATCCTGATATTATGACAGCAGAAGCAATAACAACGGCTCAAAACTTATACCGGACTCAAAGCTGTATCCTTGCTCACATCTCATCAAAAACTAGGAGGAATGAAGTTCCTGTGTTTCGTGTTTCTTGTGTATTTTTAGAAATGTTGTGAAACTAAACTACCCCCTATTGAAGCTAGGTGGCGATGATACGGTGGGCAATATGGTAAGCCCTACGATGAGCATTTCTTACTTTTACGCTCCCAACTCCTGGAAATAAACGGCAATGAGTCTCAAACTACTATAATTAAGCTGAACATTTCTTGTGATTTCTCACATTTTGGTCGTTATCTGACCAAGTTATATATTCACGCTGATTAACATTAGTGAATTCGAACACATTCCTTCCAAACACAGCTTTATCTCAGCGACATAAACAGTCAAAAGAACAGTGGTCGATTGCTGGAAACCTTGACGATTTCTCTACGGAAATTGGAGCAAATGGCCACGGTGACATCCACTCACCTACTTCAAAACCAGTTTGGTGTGGTAGAGGTGAAACTACGTCAACGACTTCCGACCAGTGTGAGTTGCACGTGCCTCGTCTTCGATCAGTGATCATTATGTTCCCATCGGCGGTAATTTGTAAAACTTCTGCAGCATGAAGCAGAAAATTTCCAACAGAAAAATCATGATAACCAATTGTAATCAAGCAAGATAGAATAGATAGTTTTGAGCATGCATTCGTTCATTTGTTAGTTATAATAAATGGTGCCAACAAAAGTTTGGTCAAATGAATAAGACAACCGAGGGACAACAAATTCAATGGAAATTTTACTTTCTTTGAAAGAATTCGTAGGCACTCCTAGTGACCTCACTAAAAGTCAGTTCGCGTGTTATGAAGAACAGATAGCCCCTACTATCTTTGAGAATTCAGGATCAAGGTAAAAATTTTATATACATACATACATATATATATTTGCATATTTGCATATATATGCCTATAGTCGATTATGTGCTAATGAATAAACGAATATTCCGAGAGACATTCTCACCGAATTCGCGGCTATTGCCACATTTAAGGCATGCGTACTTACCCGATGAATTCCGGGAATCTCCGTTTCTTCTTTTATGCGCTAGGGACTGAAAAACATTCTATCCCGCGCTTCCAGTGCCGTTGTTTTGTGAGTTAGCAGTGTCTAATCCACATAGACCAAACACCGTTCTCAGTTTTGATCCTAAAATGAAATCTTGATGTATTACTACTTCAGTCATATAAGTTACATTTTGGTGAGAATATATATATATATACATATGTATATATATATATATATGTATATATAGGTCGTAAATAGAATTAAATGTAAACAACAGTCAATTACAGGGATTAAACCGAAATCGATCGTTGGGGAATGTACCAATAGGCTTCAAGGTCAGCAAAGGTCCTTAACGTTTTTGGGGTGTGAGTGATGGGTCTACCGATATGTTTCCCGCATTCATTCTTGTTCTCCTTTCCGAAATGGTTTCGTTCTCCGAATGAAATATTGGTCCTTTAGTCTGACTGGTGGTCTGGGCTCATCGTGTTTTCCTCAGAATCATCGGATATATTGGCTGTTGGCTACACGGAATAGAGGGCAGCTTAAGGGTCCTAATTCGTGATGATCAAGGGCTCATGAACTGGAGTAATAACCAACGGTTCGCAATCATCTTCAAGCGCAAAGTCTTCATCTGCCCACTTGGAGGCCATGTAATCTAGTCAAAGCTTTGGAGTGGGCCCTGCAAATTCCCGTACTTCTGTCTGGGCAGCCAGATAATAAGCATCACGTCCACAGACAAACCATAGATAATGTTGAATGTCAATGACAACTTTGTCACTCTACCTAACTCAGTGTCATATGGTACCCGAAAAAACAGCCCCTCCATCCATCTAACCGATGAAGCTAAAATACAGGTGAGTCCTTTTCCATGCGTTTCTTATTCATCCTTCATCTCATTAACAACATCCTAGTGAAACAAATGGAATCCATATTTATTTTTAATATTGCGATTCGCGGCAGGTTCTGAAGATGGCAACAAGAATAGCAAGTCTTCTATTTCTACCGTGATTTATGGGGAAATGTTTTTAGTACTTCTGGATCTCATGCTGTGCAAAGACGGAAATAAATGAGCTGATCAGCTTCTTTTGTCTATTTGTGGAACGTGAGAAGGCGACTTGAACTGAATACAATCACGTAGTCTCTCACTAATTTTGCCACTGAATGGTGTTATACTACTTGGGCGATAGACCCCAGCAACTTGCGAGGGAAAGTACTTAGTCGAAAAAATGGAAAAATACTCTTTCGCACCTAATTTATCCCTGGAAAATTTACCAGAAATTGTTTGCACATTATGACGTTGGCTGTTAGAAGGGCTTTTGAATGAGATCACTTTAACCAAAGTAAAAATGTATTCGGTAGAAAAAATCCAAAAAATAGACACTGACATCTACCAGTGACTAATTCAGAATGTCAATTTTCATGTGTCTCATTGTTTATCCTAAGAGATATCTTGAATCACTTACAAAGCATTCGCTGAGCGCGGATGACCTATCCCATTGATCAAGTCTAACAACGCATTGGACGCTGTTACGTCTTATACAGCATCTGTTATCCTCTTTGGAAAAGTCATTTATTAGTAATGTCTTTTGTATACCCATTGAAATTTCTCACAGAATTAACTTTCTTGAATTGAATATTGGCGGATCGCCATTACGGGTATATAGATACTGTGACTTCTGGATGATGTCCAAAAGATGAACGAACAACTAAGACAAGAAATGACGTCGGCGAAAGCATCAGAGTTGGATGATCATTTTCTTGATAAAACAGAGTGGTAGGAAGATGAAGTAAATCCGGTCAATCTGTGAAAATTGCGGTTGGGCCTCCAAAGAGGGAGTAGACATCAGTGAATCCTTCCAAAAATGGTCAGCCTACGCTTGAGCATATAGCGGCCTGAGGCCAGGAAACGAAATGTATTCTGTCCCATTACTGTCCATAGCGTTTATTTTTCAATGCAGAAATACTTAATGATTGTTGTCTCGGTATGTGACAGCAGATTTTTCGTCAACTGAGATGTAGTAATTCCGATTTTCTGTCAAATAGAATGAACACTAACATAATTCTGAGCGATTCGAAAAGTGTAGTGGAAAGCGAAAAATGATGGGATATTTGTGAAGAGCTTTGTTTAACCTCGACCTTTATCACATGTCCATGCAGTTACAAAGGAGCTAGCGCCTAATTATAGGTTGCAAATTCTCGTTACGATTGCTTCCATTCTCGCATCATGAGGTTGACGCGCTCGGCAATTAAGTGACATGCAAGAATTATGGGATCTTTCTTCGTCGGGCGCGTACCTTGGTGTTTACCCCACGAATCGATACTGTGCGTTTTGTTCCTCCTTCGGTCCCCTGATTTGACGACACGACTTGGTGGTAGGGGAAATCAGGTTGTTCACAGCCAGTTTCACAAACAGGCTATTATTTGCTGACATTTTTAAGTTAAGACTAACACCACGCCCAAAAGCCTCAGTCATCATTAGCGTATCAATTTTTTGTTCCTACCGTAATCCCTCAGTCTTTTATTGTCGTTTCTCATCTTTGTATGACTATGGTGTGAGTGAGTTATGTCACATCAGTAGCTTCCCCCCTTAGGCAAGGCGAGAACATCGAGTCAAAGGTATGCTGGCTTATCTGGATTTAAATGCCAAATTGGTTTTGTTGCAAATAGCACTAGGTAGCGGTAAACAGACAAAACTGAGGACAGATTCAGAACACACGGTTGAAAACTCACCAATATCTGGGTGGTAGATGGTAAGAAAAGGTTCAGTAGTGGTAGAAAAAGAGCTAATTCTATCCTACCTGGTCTCTATAAGCGATTATCAGGTTACCGTAGTCAGCGGTAATTGGCATCTGCTTTAAGTTCAGCTTGCAATCATCCGGACGAGGTGAACGATTAGCTTGCACACAGAAAGGTGCAGCAAACAGCAACTACCACAGACACACACATTTCATTCGTCGTTCTTTTGTGTTCATCATTTTAATCCGTCTTAACAAAGATCCTATAATTTTCCAGATAACTTTCTTGATCGCCATATCGAGCAAGCCATGCTCCTTCCTTATTTTACTCTTATCGCCTTTTTGTTGCTACCATGTAGACAAAATTTGTCAAATACGTAAGAGATGACGAAGGGCCTTACGGTGTGATGGAGTTGTTCCTTCTAGCGACATAATCGTGTACGAAGTAAATTCTGCTCCTCCTTTGTACTGCTGTTTGCATAATGAAGGATACAGAGACGCCCGATTTGTTATGCCCCATTTATGGAGACCAGTGCATGAGTACTGTTTATCAAAAACAAAACACCGCCAGAAATGTTTCCAATAAGCTAATTTTGTGGTAATCGAAGGTCCATGTTCTTTTAGCAAGAATTAAAGCTAAACAATGTCTCAGCGTTGGGGTTCCTAACAACGTTGTCTTCGTATTCCGATATTTGCAAATAATGCATCACGCGACGTATTGCTTTTCTTACATCTCAAAATTTCTCAGCCGCTTTTATCGACTGCCTTTATTGGTTCTCTTGTTCTAAAGAAAACCAGTTGCTTCACCGTTTAATTTAGCCAGGCACTGCCACTTATTTCATATAACTTATCCCTTTTTCTTTCTTTCTTATTTTATTAGGTTGATTGAAGACAAAATGTCACATCGACTATTGGTATTGTGATGAGACATTAATTTGTCACTTCTATTTTTATCAATGTATGTGAGCATAAACTGCGCGTCATCGCTTGCGCTCAAATTAGCCCTGCTTTACCAGCTGTCTCTATCGTAAATAAATCGATAACTTAGTTATTCGAGAGAAGCTAATTTGCCGTAAAGCAAAAGGTTTGAAGAGTTGAAAAACTCATTCATCTTTGATTTCTATTCAGAAGAAACATATTTCACTATTTTAGGGATAGCAAACCACAGGGAAATGAAATAATAACTAATGAAATTCTAAGATCTCTGATGATAACATTCTTGCTTTATTCCAGGGTAGTCATCTGACCACGAGGATTCAACCGTGGCTTTGTGTAACAGCTGTTCCGGTTGTCTCCATTCGACCAGTAAGCATTGCAAGTCCGCTGGATCGAAGTTCCTCCAAAATGATCCACAGAGCTCCTTCAAATCTACACAAAGCTTCGGCTTGTGACAACGCCACGAAGACATCGCTGTCTGTTTCATCTTCAAATGTATCCACCGCGATGAAAGAAACGGATGTAATGCAAAGCGGACAACACAATCCACATAAAGTCTTGAAACAAGATAGGAATCGAAAGCTAAATACCAAAGGTGACAACAACATATCGCTCGCCAAACCTTTATTCATTTCCACCAATGTAACGCCAGTGACAGCATCAACGAAAAGCGATGTTGATATTACAGGAAATGCCACCACTGCAAACTCAAAAACGAGGACATTGCCAAACATTTCCCTATCAACTACAGTTAACGAAGGTGCCCTGGTTCGGAAGGAGCCACTGCAAAGTCAAGCTTTACTTCGCAGCCAAGAACGACTTCATCAAAATCGTGTCAGGGATCCTGGCATCACAGAAGAAGCACGCCATTATCACTTCACTGAACTTCGACGAACACGTATCCTTCTAAAGAACCTGGAACAACGCTTATCTGGCCCAAAGGCTTTGCAAGAGCGACAAAATTATTTGCGCGATCTAGAACAACTTAAATCCCAGTTAGAATTGCTCTCGCTCGAGGCGAAGAAGCGCAATGATATTCCTAAATGGACCAGTTATCAATACAAACTGAACGTGATAAATGAGGAAATTAGATCACTTAAATAATCCAATAAATATGGCTGGTCGTGGAAAACGGAGAAGAAAGCGAGGACCGTAAAATTGTTCCTCTGATTGGAGCTCTTGTGTACAGACCAAAAGAAGCAATTATCTACTGTGCGTTACTTTCCGCAGTTATTGTCTGAATAAGCAATTGATCAGAAGGGCGGGTCATTCACGCAAAGAGGAAAAAGTTTTCAACGGGAATTCAGTCCCTTCCTGTTTCTACTCATCTTGTCCCGCTATTTAAATCCGGTTTATGCAAAGTCACCCAGTAAAACAGCGTTGATTTTTATTGATCTTTTAAGTTTAGGAATGAACAGAGAGAACTCATTTATATATACCATTGGCATCCAAACAGAGAACTCAGTACTGCGCAATAGCACCATTTCTTCCAGTCATATGACATTGTTTTGGATGACTCAGCTGGCGGGATCAGTTTTTGCGCATTAGGGACTAACAATTATAAACTACCAATGACGACATAATCATTAACTTGCTCTCAATGCATTTATTGCGTGCAAATGTGAAACTGGTTTGCACAAATTTCCTCCCAAACTCAGCTGATGCGATTTTTAATACACGGTTCACAACTCATTTTGTGAAAGATCCAAGAACATGAAGCACAATATCTCATATAGTTGATGTTTGTTAAATACGTCCTCAGACCTCCTGGATCCAGATGGGATGATAATGCACGACCTGGGACGATAAAGGTGGGATTTAACGGAGCTGTTTTTCCCGGCTGCTTACGCGCTTATTGCTGATCCACAATTATGCTCTCACACTCCACATGACGTTTTGATAGGTTTCACTGACCCAGCAGACCTTTCAGGTAGCAAAGCCCAAACTAATCTGTGGTATGAGGACATCAAACAATCAATAAGTAGAGTCTATGTCGGCATCCTTGTCTGCTGTCACTTGATCGTCCGATGAAGCTGGTGTCGTTCAGGGCAATCGCAACTGGGAAAACCCAGATTTACAAGATTCAAGCAGCCACTTGATATGAAACACCTTCGGTTTTCTGAGATTAGGATAATATTCGAGGTGAAAATGGTTTACGAAATATTGATGAACAGAGAATTTCCGGGTAGAGTTATGCCAATGAATAACAACGATCTGTATGTAATCACATATATGGACTGTGTTGTTGTCATATATACGTGATGACACCGAAAGGAATTTGACATGCAGAGGCGCAATTCACCAGTCAGTAGGGTGTCAGCTTGAACCTAATGGTGGAATTATCCTTGCTATTTCTGGTGCTCTTAGGAACAGGAAGAAAAAGCACCTGTTTTTGAATGAGCAGCGCAAGTAATTCAGTTAGCAATCGTTGAACAAACGGCTCGATGCTTGCTAGTACAACTGGCTGAAATAACAAGCAGCTAGCGAAACGTATACAGCGTGACGACCGTAAATGGTGACGTACATGGCGAACCTATCCCAACAAGTGATGGTTAGGTGGGTTGATTTCCTGAACGAATTCGAAATGTGCCAGATCGGAAAGCCCTTCGCGCATGTGTTTATCTCAGTTGTACGCCTAAGTAACACGAATGGCACGCTTACCCACGAAGAATACCCGGGTTCGTTTTCAGACCCATATTTTGAGCCCATCCGGAAACAGCAACACTATTTAGATTAAAAAAGATTATGGATTGGTAACATTCCTCTATGGGCAACATAAATTGTTTGATATTTCATGGAATTAGAGATTGGTAATTTCATGAAAGGCTAGCAATGACTGGTAGATGAATATACTGCCATCTGAATCGTACACGTCAGAATAATCTCATTTACCTACTGTTTTCAGGTATTTCACTTATCCGTCATTTAAAAGGGTATATTGGGAAGCGCTTTCTTGTTAAATAAACGAATGCTTGTTTCTTAATATCCAGCCTACCAAGTAATGAATTAATACGGTCATCATCTGCACGCGAATTAAAAATGAATGCGTACCATCATACACGGCCTGCAGAAATATAACTAGATTTCGTGGGTGGAACTCAAGTTAATTCAACTCAGCAAGGTAAATCCAATAGTTGGTTCGCACATCTGATATGGATGAACCTTCGACCCTCTTCATTGTGTCTATCGGTAAAAATGATGCTCATGAGCGCTAATTCAGTAAGAAAATAAATATAAAACTGAATTATTGTTTCAATGTGCAAACTGCTTCGTCTTTCGGAGATGAATTTTGCATTGTGAATATAAAATCGAATGAAATATAGCAAAACAGAATCATGATATGTCCTTGCACAGGAAGGCAGGAGTTTGTACACTGAACACCTTTAAGTTTACTGTGAAGGAGTTATGGGCATCCGAGAAAGAGAAAGCAGAACAGTCACAATAAATAATGTTTGTTTATAGTTGTATCCTTGAGCTCAGCCGTATATAGGTTGCTGTTCTGGAGATGATTTTGGATCCATTGAGCAATTTCCTGACTCTGAAAAGTTCTTTAATGAAGAGCATGGACCGAGAAACGCTCTGATAATGCATAGCTCCAAGCTCTTTTAAAGTTGACAACGAGAAAATATAGTAATCGTTCACCGAAAGCGAAGAGGAAACTGTTGGAACTGTTTTGGACCGATTTTATGGCTAGTAGGAAAAATTACAGGCAATGACATTTAGATGTGGTTAAATCAAGAGAACGGAATGAAGACCAGTTTAAATTTCGTCTGTTTTTTGAATTATGGGGGTAACCTCCGTTTTAGAATGCCCAAATTCAAAGGCATCCCCATCTTCCTACTTACATACAATAAAGGAAGATGAAAAGGAAGCCGTTTCACGTAAAACGAAAAATGTGGGGGAGATGGTATCACTCCATAAGACACAGATGCTGCCAGTCAATGGAGATGCCTTTCGTTCCATTGAAGGACGTAAACGGAGTCCGGACAAAGAACTAGTCAGGAATGCATTGATCGGCTTCCATTAAGTTTGCATTTCTTGCCTGAGTCAGACATGACAGAACTCACTAGGTGTGCTATCTTATCAAAAGTAGATTTGGCCGATCATCATACAAACCGATAGGTACCCTCTGAAGAATTTTCACTGACGGCACGTGGGTGCAAACTCTTCGTTGGCATATTTAGCATCGCAGATGTGTGTGCAATGGGCAATTACCTGTCAAACTGCTCCATTGGAGAAAACGTCAACTTTGCGGGACTCTATGCGTCGAGACTCCTCCTGGCTTTTCGGACGCCCAGTATATGCTAAAGGGTCCGACGAGGCATCGGAGCAAACTGCCTTGACAAGGGGAACCACCGGAGCCCGTGGCTTTGTTGATTTTCAGTGTGCTCAGCTGGCACCAAAAACGTGGATTCGACTTGAGGTGGTCCAGCCTTTTTGCTGCAGACCGTCAAAGAGACATCCCGAGGCAAAGAACTAAAATTCTTGTTGGGTTGCTCGACTCATTCGCGGAGGACTCATATATGAACTGTTGCTACGAAGCGCTTTAATGGCACCCTCATGTCGCGCCATCCGGAAGTCATCTGTATGGAACCAACATTCAGCTGCTTAAGACATTAGATTTCTGATTCCATTGCCCCACTTGTTCACATTTCTTGCAACTTTCGTCTGCTTGTGTAAGCCTGTTTATCCTCCCTTCGCGGTTGTCTAAGTACACAAACCAAGATTCTATTGGTCTATATATATATATATATATATATATATATATATATAGTTTCTAAAGGATTGCAATAGTGACGTCGAAAATGAGGAAGTCAGTAAACTTTTAGCAAAATATTGACGAATTTAGATTGTAAAACAAGGTGAAATCAGTTAAATTCATAATATTTCTCGAACATAGTAAGTTTTCAGAGGAACATTTTTTTTTACCTTGACCGTTGTGTGTAATCGTCTTGATAACCTGTACTTGCTATTCTTGCGATTCATGATTCGACAATCTTTTAGAATGCAATGACCTGAGATGCTCACTGATACATATTTCTGGACCAAGAATAACCCCACTTTGTTTGTGCACACGAGAGCTAAAAACGAGTCATTCATGATGAGGAAATGTAATGCTTTTGTCAAATCGAGTGATATAAGAAAATCTGTTTTAAACTCGCTGAAATCATCACAAAATGCACCGACTGAGTCATGAAGGCTTAATACTACTGAAGCCGATAACCGACCCTAAAATGCTCTCAGCACAGTTGCCGTTCTATGTAGAATAAGATAAGTTTCGATATATACATGCAACTTGTATTCCCTGTTGATTCAGCAAACGGCAAAAGAAATGCAAGAAAGTTGATCTTGTAGACAACTGACATGAAATTCACCAAGGATCCTTGCAGAGACTACCGTCAAGATGACAGAAAATTGCGCGACGACGAATCGCTGCACTTCGCAGAACAACGAGCTGCTCTAATCTCTTCAAAACGCGTTTTAAGCAATAGGAGCTACCGCATTGCACAAGCGCGAAAACACGTTAGATTACTAATATACATTTATTAACAGTGATGAACGAGGTTCGTCACACTCTCCTTTAATAACAGATTATAGGAGCAACGAAACGATCTGTGCAAGACTGTTGTGTAGATCGTGTGAAGTTCTATCATGTGGTAGTAGTTTTTCTTCGGAAATTTCTTGGTATTCTTTATTCACTACGACACAGTTTCATCCGCCAACGGGTTTTTGCGATATTACGGAGCGTGGGCTGGCGCATGGCCTGTCAACAGTATACTTATAACCATTAACCAAAATCATATGGTAATACTCGGTAAGAGCTCTGCAATGTTAAAATACCGCCTGTTTCTACCGTTAAATTCTGTCAAACAGATGGGGTGCTGAAGTTGCAGTGCCATTTGAGGTGACCACCAAGAAAGGGGTGAAAGGAATTGGCAAACACTTGTAATGCAAATTTCCCACAGGCACAGGTTTAAGAACTGTGATAGAATAGACATAATTAATCAAATGTATCACAACGTGACAGGTTAGAACTTGGCTAAAATAATTCGGAAAAAACTGGGGATGAGTGAACAGACTAAACTGATGTTACCAAATCAGAATCAAAAGAAGAAATCACCTAAGACGTGGTGTGGGACAATCTGGTAATTCGCATTTGAAACTAAAGAAGCCGCAGTCAATTTCAACAAACGACAGCTTGAAACACTCAATGAAAATCTGAGCACATAGAACACCTTAACGTGCCTGAATGATTCACTTCGGAGGAAGGTTAAAGACAGCAAGATAGCAAGTATCGAAATGGAAAGCTGAACCGGACAAAGTGAAAATAAATCCGGAACACTTAAATCAGCTAAGAGAAAACTTATTCTCTTCCAAAGGCTTAGGATGTTGTTAAAGTTTGAAAATGGATTGCTTGTCGGTAGGCCCGCGATGCCGTATGGTTACAAGGTCACCTAACCACCCCATCAGTTCGAAGTCATCTACGAGGTAAAAGTCAAACCGGGATCCAAATACCCAGTAGATGAAGAACATAAAACAGTTTGCCCACGCATTGAATTTTACACCTCCACTGATAATGGAAGGCGGCCGAATCAAATATCATACTGAGTGTACAAGATCATTTGAAAATCGCCACTCCGAGCGACGACCATCACCACTTTTCAACGTTACTGGGCCCTTCGTCCGAGTACCTAATCCCCGTATCAAATGAGCTAAATGGAAGTCAATTTATCTAAGTGGAAGGGAGAAAAGATAAAAAGAAAACTCGCTGAACAGTGCCGAGTCAGAAACTTGCATCATGTCTGGAATACTTCCGTAAATGCAATTGGCAGGACATTTGAAGAAATCCATTGCGAAACCCGAACATTTAAGATTCTTCATTTAAAATATCTGGAGAATTTCGATCTCGATTGTACTACAGCACCGGTAATGTTGGAAGCCGGAAAATCTTCATTGTTTTGTATAGTTAAGATATGATCTGGACAGTTAATTGTGGGCCGGTTAGATGAATACACCGTCAGAGTCACTGGAATTGAATGAACAACGAAGCGGACTTTAGGTTCAGTTACAAACTTGGAAAGGCATTCCACGCACCAGAATTATTCCGGTGTTTGTCAAAAATAAAAATTTAGGTAAAAACGTCTTGTTTTCATGAGCAGCAATGTATAAACGGTCACTTAGCCTTACAAAACGTAAGCCTGCGTTCATGTAAGATGGGTCGAGTTTCCGACCTAAAGCAGTTAGTTGGTAGTTTTGAGATAATACGGGAAGGTTTGATAGAAATCCAGATTATTAAGAAAAGTTTCATGGAACTGAAGCAACATTTAAGAAATGACACCTGCCAGTAACTTCCTGTGGATTCAATCTGTCTACTAAAAACCTCAAAGTAGTCAGTTTGCTTATGCTAATACACCACAAGAAAGGGCTTGCAACATTTGCCCTCAAGCGTACGGTGCTAAACGGGCGAAGTCGAAGTCGACATATTCAGATTGTTTAGTACCATCCGATACCAACTCTTTGATTTTTGTTCAGATTCCACTGCACGTCTTACTGGGCATACAATATCCACCAGGCTGTTTAGTAGACGTGCCAGTTTTCCCCTAATGTCAAGATAGTATATCCCCAGTGACATTAAAGTACCCGCAGAGAAAGCATCGTTCGCTCTGTTGCAGTTTAACGTAGCAAACAGCTTTTTTGCAAAGATTTACCCATAGCCTTGTAAAAGCATTTCTTCATTCTTGCTGTCCCATCTGTCTGTTTTGATGAAACCGTTTCACGTCTTCAGGATGGTTCTAGGATAAAGTTTTAACAGTGTCTACCAATCTACCCGCTGGGCAAAGACGTCTGGTTGAAGTCATTCCAGTTTCTGCCTTAGATATGAAGATGTCTTTAGCAATTGTTGAAGATGGAAGAAAAAGGCACATGCACAAGCCGTCTGCAGCTAGAAATAAGTCGTCCCCAGCACCAGCACCAAATTCATCGAAACTCATCCCACTGGGGAGTCACAGTCACATAATTTCGAGCTAGGTTTCCCCATTTCAACAGCAGAACTGCTTTAAGTGCCCTGGACGCTTTTGTCACATCCAGTGCCGCAGTAGTATGGGTAGGTTGGCACCAAACAAAATACCAGTGATTCCGCATCTTACAATTAGAGAGAAGTTCACCCGGGGTAAGATTCACGCAGAGAATGCCTTCCGGCTAATCGAGGAAATTGAGACTGTAGATCCTAAACTCTCCAAACGTTGCATGACAAATAATTTGTGCTTTAGAGGTCATGTTGACTGAAGGTGTAAATTAAATATATTTGCCACCTTGAAGTTGAAGAGTGCATATCGATAATAACCCATTCAACTGGTTCATACTGGATATTAGAGTTTTAAACATAATATCATTATTGACACACGCGTAAAACTGACGGAATCGCCTGACTTTATCCATGCATTTAAAGCCAAGTGAAGAGTTTTGTAGATATTGATTTTCTACTGGACATAAATTGAAGTACGCGAGAGGTGCGAAGAAGTCGTGATTCTCCAGCTCTGGATCGGCAAGCCCGCATTTTAGTTTTTAGGCTTCGTATGCCCCTGTTATGTGTATTCAACCGCGGTTCGTATTATATCCAATCGGGTGCTTCCGTAATCCCCCAAAGGCCTGCGCAAGGCAGAAAAACAGTCACAGCATTGCTCGGGGCATCAGTCACTCAGAAAATTCCTGTTTTGTTTTTCGCATTCTCGCTTTTCGTTCACGAGATGACAGACAACACTTTCTTTTATGCGCGATGAATTCATATTCGCTAGCTAGCCTGCTGGCCAACATGACAGAGCAAATATATTTTTAAATATACAAGATTCTAGCTAGTGATTCCTATGACATTCTCAAAGATGCAATAATCAGTTGAGATGGGCTGTCAGATAAACGACGTCTCGATATGCTATTCATAAATGTCGATATCGGAGACCAAATATCATTTCAAATTTTAAGATATCTAAAGCAAATTTTGGCGCCTTACAAAATGGACCAGTTGCTGTTAGGTTGCTGTTAGGATAAAATAACTTCCTTCGTCGACTAGAAGAGTTCTGACATCCTTCAAGGAAAACGTCTTGACAACGGAATCCGCTGAAACTGCCAACAGAATGTTTGATATTGATACAATGAGCAAGGTTATTGACACGGTACTCTCTGCAACGTCTGCCTATTCCGTCTCTCAATTCAGAGAAAAAAATCATCTCAGATAAGTGTACTTTTCAAGCGTATAATCTGGGCACACCCAGTATCAGCCCTCTAGAATTGTAAAGCGTTCATTTGCCTGATACAGTCATTTCTTTGCCTGGTATCACCATGTTTTTGATGGTAAAGCCCATCGAACCTAATCTCTATGTGATCTCAAGGAAAATAGTGCGAGAAACGCAAAAGTCATTCAGTAATGGTGATCAGTACCACTGGCTCTGACCCTGAATGTCTATTGGGCATTATTGACCGATCTACCTCCATAAGGTTCATAATTCGTCTACATAAGTGCCATATCTGCTATTTCTGATAAACATCATCTCGATACGGTCATCTTTACTGTACTAACAGCGAATAGTTTCATGTTAAAGATGTACAGTCAGAAACTGCTTGCAACTGAACTAGGTGCAAGGCTATGTCTTCATTGGATCTTCATAGTTGCTGACGTCTCCCACCCGACTATAAGTATCGAACGTCTTTCCGCTTTTCCTTAACAATTTCAATCACCACTTTTCTTACATTTTGGGTGACTTTAAGGCAGTCACTGTTCATAGACATCGCCGTCCGAAAACTGCATGATGTTCAGTATCACGTTCTTACTAAAAGCCTCGGGAATAGCACACCCGAGATACCGTCTGCATCCGAAGAAGACGCTGAGACAGAGATTAACTCATTTATAAATCTGCCCATTGACACCCTCACTCCCCATGTTCACAGAAAGCCACGGCGTACACTTAAAAATGCGACTCCATGCATTAGTTACTCAGTCCCATACATTTACGATTTCTACAAACACCCATGGGCAAGAAAGACTTTCTATCCGTTTGCTACAGCACGGGCATATTACCACATCCCTGTCGAACCGGACGATATTCCAAAAACAGTCCTCATAACAGCCTATGGCCGTTGTAAATTCGTTCGCTTGCCTTTTGGCTTGAAAAAGACAGTGCAAATTTTGTAGCGGTTTGTAGACCATGTTTCGTTATTGCTTCTGCCTACATCAGTGAAGTTCTTGATGCAAATGTAGACGAAAGCGGACGTCACAACTGCCTGTGCCCTTTTTCAGCGCTTTCAAGGGTGCAGCATTAACATCAGTACATCTAAATACATCGGTAACCGCCTCGACAGAACGTTTGAGCGACGCGAAGCGACCAAATTGACCCAAATCGAAACAAAGATGGATCCAAACTACTACGGTAGTATTTGGAACAAATTAACTAGGTACAACAATCAAACCTCAACAATCTTACTTTCGGGCTACTTTTCTCCGCTTTCTGACAACAAATCAGGTGAACGACAAAGAGCGTCAAACAAAGTCAACCAACGGCAAACACGCTCATGGCAATGGCCAGCGTCCAGGTTGTTAACGCTACAGACCCACAGAAGGCAGCTAGAAATGAGTGGATGGTAAAAAGAAAGGGAAACTGTCAATGGTTGGTTCTTATTTTCCCCCGGAACTCCTTACAACATCCTTGGTGCTCCATCTACGGCATCCTTTGGTCAGTATGTCGAAAGTAAAGATATTAAACTACGGCAAAGCAAAGTCAGTGTTAAATGTTTACTTAAAATCGACCATTCAGGAGTCTCCGTCGTTTCTTTTTCCGCCTCATCATCCACTATTGCCGATATCTACTTATTACAATAACAGCTACACAAACGCTACATTGATATTGTATGATTCTTTGTTACCCTTATTATACATTATTCACGTGGCGAACGATTGATGCTAGTCGGCCGTTTTTGGCTTAGTCCTTCACTGGCTAGTCACTGTTCCTCATTTTGTATTTAGGCATGAATTCGAGCTGAACTACTCAGTATCTTAAATTTCGATTTCCAGCGTGGTTGTTTTTCTGTCCTTCCAGCCCTCAGCTTCAACAGTACCCGAATGTTTCGAGATTTGGAAGCTAATCACTAAGCTTCTATGAAAGATCACAGAAGTTTTCTATGACAACGGAAACACAACATCGCTGCTAGCAGCCGATGAAACATTATCGAATGAGACCGACGTTGCACACGAAAACACTCATTACAAATTTTCTGCTCGATCAGCGAACAGGTGCCTATCCGGTAGTCATCATTGCAAAAATTCCAACAAATTGTTAATGGGGAATCATAAATATCGTCTTCCTTACCCTAGAAGGTACAACTAACACAACTGCTGGTCTTGAACTCTTTGTATTCCGTCTCGCAATAGAACACCTTCAACATATTTTAGAAGATAGAAATCTTATTGTCAACACTGATCTTAAACATCTGACTTATGCACTAGCTTCCAGCAGCGACCGCTATCCTCTGAGAGGAATTCGACAGCTCGATCACACTTTCCGGTGCACCCGAAATATCTGGTTCATAAAGCAATCTGATAATCTAATGGTGGATACTCTGCCCTCCCTAGATTATTATCGGATTTCCAACTCGATCCCACTTAGATGGACAAGAAATGTGAAAGCACAGAAGGATGATAAAGAGCCAATCAACCCGATAATCACCCCCCCCCTGGTGTCGAGAGATGTGTTCTTTCCTGCTGCGGACAATCTTAATGTCTGTGACATGTACCCGGGAAAGCTCCAACAGTTTATTCTAGGCGTCGCGAGATTTCTACTCATCTGATGTTCCTACCTCACGCTGGAATGCGTGCCTCCATCGAAATTGTTTTCGACCTCAGCGTTTCGCCTGATAAAAACAAAAATGTTTATGCTTTGACAAAGACATACGGCCCTTGTCAACGAAGTACGATTCACTTATTTGTTATCGTGTGAAGTCTTCTGCCACAATATCAATTTTAGTGATCTTTCATTACCGGTTATCAATTACAGTCATATATGGGGACTTTTAGGGCCGTTTTAATTCCTCCTACCTCTTGCCCAGTTTATATTCATAAATACCTTATCAGAAGCAAACGTTGTTTTGTCCCGGCCCTCTTGAATCCAACTTCCAAATTCCGTGAATTCTTACTCTGTTTACCGACCCGTGTTCACAGAACACTGGACTCTCGTAGTAATGCCGCCAGCCATACCCCGATTGCATGTAAGTTGCTGGAAGGGACAATAAATAAACGGCAATCAAGGAATCTGCTTATTACTCAGCTCCTTCGGCCGGAACAACGCAGTTCTCAGAAGCCGTATAATGCTACAGCGCTTATCACTAGTGAGGACTGGACGTCTACAAAGACTGATCGGCACTCCGTTGATATCATGTTCGTCGACTTCATCCGGAGAAGTTTGGGCCGCATGGAGTCAACGGCCAGTTGGTTTAATGGGTTAAGGATTTCATTAATAGAAGAAATCTTCTAGTGGGGTTATTGCGTCTGAAGTCCAAGGCTTGCCCAGCAACGCGTGATTTTCTACAGGAGCCAGTCTTAAGTATTTATCCTTTTCGTTTACATAAGTGATTTATAGTCATCCAGTTATCTGTCTCATCTTGTCTACGCAAATTATCTAAAGCCACGACACAAAAGGTTGTTACTCTTACTGTTGTCAAAATATGCATAGCCGAGAAGAGCATATTTGCACTAAAACGTTTGTTGAGGGATTTCGAGTGACCAAATAGGAAGTTCGATTCTAGGTTTGTATGCATTCCCAGCTTCCTACAGATGACTCCGTAATTGATCTAGCGCTGTGACATCGAATCAGAACTCGGTTCTCAATTCTGTCTAGGAGAATGTATTCGAACACGGGGCGATTGATCCATCTTTCCTAAGATGAGTTCGTTGGCTCTCCTTTGTATTCATGGCTTGCTTAGGAGGATGGTTTTTCCCTGACATTCCCTGCCCGTTCGTATTTTGCTAGAAGAATCCAAGGAGGCTATCGAAGACTGTCTCAATAAGAGGAGAATGGCAAATGACGGAATTGTAGGCAATGTACTACTCAAGAAAGCCACAAAGAAGCTGATAAAAGATGTGTTCCTTCTGCCTTACATTTCGAAAGATCATCATGAAGACTTGATAACAGTCATTCCTCATTAGCCCGCAAGGCCATTGTGCCATGCCAAGGCCATGTTACAGACTTTAAGCACGAATCCCTGTTAAAGACTGTCACAGTGTGTCGGATTTTTCTGTAAGATAATACATACTTCACCCGAAGGTAGTACTGGCAGCGTCTCTTCCTATGGATAGTAACGAGTGACTCACAAACCGTGGCCCTTTGTTTATTAGTATTATAATGATTCACAATAAGAAAAAATTGTCACTTATGCTTGCTTGTGGATCTTACAATATGATGCCATGTTCTTAAACTATAAAAATGCAACAGTTTAGATGTGCTCACGAGAACAGTTACCGACGAGGTAACCCTGAACGTTTGTATAGCCAGAGAAACCGAGTTCCCTAACGACCCTCTTCTTGGCGCAGATCAAGAGTGAAAACGGTTTATTGGACAGCATCGAACCTACTGAGGTGCAACCAAATCCAGTTTGAACGGATGTAGTGGCTTCCTGAATTGTCTTGCCGTGGTATGAAATCCTGATGGAGTTTAAAAAAAAGAAATATATATTTATGATTTCTTGCATAAAGAATCCACCTAGAGTGCAATTACAGAACTAGCCCCAGATACACTGGGCTTTTTATCCTAGGTGAGTTATTACCATTTCCCCAGAGTCATTTCAGTAGATTTCCTCCACGAGTAGTGTTTGCACTCATTAAAGTGAACACAAGTTCGCTGACCTGGTGACATTGTGCAACTTAGAATAAGGCAGACGGCTTATTTTGTTCACCTCATTTAGATCCAGAGGCTTACATAAAAACTGCTGATGGTCTGTAAAAGCATTGCAAACACTGGTTTGTTCCTCATTCTTTTGGTTCCTACTTGGAAATGGTCAGTATTTCTTTTGTGATTGCTAAGGCATTATATTCCCTACAGACATGTGAGAGGATCTCGTGTGCACCAGCCCCGTAATTTAATGAAATCCTGGATTGCTTATTTTCATGTCGTGGACAGTCTACTCGTTCTAGTATTCCAAACAGTACTTGGTTCGGAGAATAGCGGAAACCAAATAGTTGACGTGAGCATCACGTGGCGCAACGAAGCAGACCAATTCAGGCACGGTGCATGCTCTATCGATTAAAGTGTGCAATCAGTTGCCTTAAACGTAACACTAGCTTTATTAACAGGATTTACCAACCATATCCTGGCAGTGCTACAAATATACCAGTGTTCAAATAATGAGAGTCTTGCATTCGATCTATCCAGAGTGGACTTGTCTCTGGGCAGCTTATCAAGACCGAAGACACTGTGCAGTGTACACTCGACATTTCGATGGGCAGTAGGCTATCACGCGAGCAAAGATATCTGTATTGGTAGATGGCAGTGGACCTCAAGTGTTATTCTGACCAAGCATATGGGATTGTCCGACATGTGCTTCTAGATCGTTTGAAAAGCTTCGACCTGCGGGTAACTGCAATCGCCTGTGGCACCTAATTGCTGGCTCCTAAAGCGGTCGTTCCAGACCCTTTACTGTCCATGGCCTACACCACACAAACGCAGCACCTTTTACATACAAAGTGGTAACATTCAGTGCTTGGGCTATACTATCCTTCCCTGCTGTTCGTGTGACGTATGCCTCCGGTCACCATGTTTTTTAATCTTATTTTGAAGTCGCTATTGCTGTTAACGAGACGGTAGATCCACATCCGCTTGAACGTTACCTGATTGGATTCATTGAAGTGTCCGAAACAAACCAACTGGAGGCCATTTCAACAGAAAAAACATGAGGTTGAAAATGCTTATCCAGGTAAGTGTGGCGGTACTTTCTATATCGGAGTCCGGAGGATGATCCGTAAATGAAATTTGTCACCAATTTACTATTGCTACTTGCGACACCTAATAAAACGAGGTTTCTGGATCAAGTCTAAGTGTTCAACTAGTGAAAATCAGTAGGCGAACGAATACATTTTTCACGGAATTTGTTTCAACGGTGCAAACAGCAAGTTACTGAAAAATGGATTACCACTAGGCCGCTGGTTTGGCTTCCGCACAATGTGGTTATTTATCCACGTATTTGTTAGACCAATTGAATCGAGGTGCATCCCCGTTCCTTGATCTGTTCACGAGAAAAAGACGGTTATTTGTCTTAGTCAGGCTAAGATCCCATGCCAATTTTGCGCCTGTGAGGTCAGCTGATATTGATATACTTTTTATCCATTTCATTTGCAACATTAAGTCAGAAACCCGTCAGCGATATTTTGTCTGTTTTTCATATAATCCAGCAACTATAAGTCTACGCAAAATGCACTGGCGGCCAGTCCATGCTAGAGTGAGCGCGCTTAAGTGTATCCGCATGCGGTGGATCAGGTTTTAGATCTACATGAACAGCGCAACAATGAGGCAGTTGGATGGAATTTCCGAATTGTTCCGACACAATTCCGAAATGATGTACCAGAGGATCAGCCTGGAAGTATTGTTGGTATGAATACAAACGAGCTCCCTGCTATTCAGTGAGCATGCGGTCAAATAGCTAGTCTGGTTCTCAGCCATATTGGATCCACTTCCCTTATGTGTGTGTCAGAATGGATTAAACCAGATGGATACGCTTTAAACCGGTAAGGCATGTGCCCAGGCTACGCTTCCTTTAATTTCATAAGATCAAAGACAGTGGTTGTGTTATGTTACCATCCCAGGCACGCTCATTCAACACAATCCTGCCTAAGGTTACAAACATGTGCACACGATAGAAATAAATCAACACTGAGTCGACCCAATGCAACTGTTGGAAATCCCCTAGATTTCAGCCAAACAGGTCTGGTTAACACCAGCTATCTTGTTGGGTCATATTAGGTTAATTCGTAGTACCCATTGCAACCGGCTCGTTTTAGGCAAATCGTAGGTAAGGTAGAAATTAATTCCGGGCAGCACAAAGTAGAGTGACCATCACAAAGCTACTAGCGGTGAGTAAGTCGAATAAAGCCACAGCGAATGGCCAGTTTGTTGGTAGGTTTGTCGCAGTCTTCTCAGCAAAGTAATGGTTTGAACAAACGACTGCCGTTTTATGCTCATAGATAATGATGGTCATCTTCAGGTTTTGAATAATAAGTGGGTGCCTATTTGAACTGCTCCGGAAGTTCAAAGTTCAGTTCACTTTTGGGTTGCAATCCAAATCTTCAATGAGAACACTGGGGAATTCATAAGAAACTGGGAAGTATATTTCTTTTTATTTCAGCCTCCATTCCACAACTGTCGACAAGATTCAGTTGCATTATGTATTTGCGGTGCGTGCGCGTTCATTAATCGTTAGAAGTGGGTTACTTTTGGTCGGGTGGGGTGGGGCGGGAATTCCTTAATCAAGGTGATCTATATTTCTATCATAAGCACCTCTAGATGGCACAACGACTCGTCCGCCAACTTAATATTTCGTATGGAACCACAATATTTCTATTTCAAGAAACGACAATGCTTGAATATTTCAACATACTGGCGGGTATCTGAAGTCACGGCAATACTTTGATGTGGTTATTTTTGCTTTCTTTCATTAATTGTTGCGCATAAATTCGCTCCATATCCACGGTCTCTTGCCTGGGACAGAAATAGATCCACTATCGGAGCCCCGAACAGGCACATTTTGCACAAAGTTGTCACACATATTGTCTAGGACATTTTCTCGCATGCTTTTGTATTAGACATCCAGTTCCAAACTCACAAAAGTCTGACCTATTTAACAATCTGGTGGTACACTTTCACGCCACTTTGATTACCTTACTGCCCAATGGTTTTTGGCCTCCCTTCTCGGTGAACCACAGGTGACACCGGAAATCCAACTGAGGTTGAAACAATTGCTGCATTCGACTGAATATAAGACGAAACAGGACAGGAAACAAAAAAAATAAATTTATTTCCTCTCATTCATTTGGACAGAGAATGCTGTTAGATTGTAGTTTGTATGCGGTTATGTCAGCATGTGGTATGAGTTTTGCTTGGAAAAAGTAAGACTGTGAACATGATGTATCGTGTGTTTATTTGTGTGTTTGCGTGTGACTGAATTTGCATGCTCAGTAACCAGTGATGAATGACTCTCAAGAAACATACAGTGTGGATTGTAAGGGGGCTCAAAGGCGGCTTTATTTGGCCTCATATAAACTGTAAATTTGACAAGGCTGCTTCCATGCTTGATTTAGCGCCAGTTTTATTTTCCCCGGGAGGTGAAGTGTTTGAAAGTAAATCAGGTGAAACAAAAATCAGTTACAAGTAAAATATGGCAATAGATGTGAGTTTTATTGTTGCTAATTCTTCCGCCATTTGCTATGCACCTTCTCAAACAATCATCTTCGTTGTGCCCATCTTCGTTTCGATACCTGTCGTGGCGGCATATACAATTGACCATTTTGAACTCGAGCCTGGCAGGCTGACAGCGACAGAGGGAGAGCGAGTGAGGGGGAGAGGGAGAGAGAGAAAGAGCGAGCAGAAGAGAAAGAAAGACGGATACAAAGCTTTCACATTGAGCTTTCTACTCTGCCGGATTGGGCACATGCGTGGACGGAACCTCGTGTATGGTCGATTGGAGACAAACCATCGAACAGCACAATTTTCGATCGTTTCACGAAGGGTGTAGCTGATTTACAGTTTACAGGGAAAAAACACTAACAATCTGCCCAATTACTCATTCATTCACAGACACAGACACGCAGGTGCTTGTGTGTGTGTGTGTGTGTGTGTGTGTGTGTGTGAGTATGCGATGCACGGAATGAGACGATGCACACACACACACACATGGCCAAGCACATATGCACACTCACGTAGGTTATCCCACAGTTCACACTTATCTAGTAAGCTGGACACGAAAGTCTGATAGTCCGTAATTGTAGTCCTTGGCAATGATACAATTCCTGATTTGGATGGGCCGACTACTTAGTGGTTCGGCCCATTTCTTTCCGAAAATCGAACAGCGATTGTTTTCAGCGGGCGGAATTGTGCTGGCTTCCCACATCCGAATGCACGTAATCTTTGGAGTGTTCATACGCCTCCACCACGATTACAATGGAACGGAATAGTTGCAACAATATCAATAGAGTGTTTTTACACGTGAAAAACACATTGGAATAACTACGCACGTTAAAGTAGATTATCAGAGTTAATCGGAGAATGAGAAAGGGTAAGTCTTGCAACATCAAAGACATTCCGATTGCCCACAACTCCGTCTCACAACACAGACAAGGTCTCTCTTGCCACAGGAAGCTAACTGGACTTGGACAAGGGCAGTCTGAGCAACGTGCCTGCTGCTGACACTGAGGATGATGACGTTGGCGTTCGGCCTTTCTTTCTGGGTTGACTTCGTCCAGGGATGCAACACGGTTACGTTTGCGACAGCATGCACAACACTCGAAGGCTCGGTGAGGTCGAATCTCTTGGGGTTGGTCGGTGACTGGTATCGGGAATGGCGGAGGTAGAATATCGGCTAAGCTCGAAGGTGGGCCGCTTTGCGCCTGATCTCCAATCGATCGACCGGACTGAAGGGATCCGGTCAGCTTACGTGAGGTTTTATCGTTAGAGACTTCACGTAGCGCAGTTTTGTTAAAACAAAACTGGATCAGGCTGGCTTGCCAAAGACAAAGAATAACAGTCCGTAGCAAATCGTTTTCTCGGACCACTTGCTCATTGAAAGCCTCGAATAATTCTAGTATGTCAGCTGCGGTGCCAATATTGATTAACAGTAGTTGTGACAGTTGGTCCCTGGTCAAACCTTCTCTTGGCATCAGCCATCGACCAACAATAACTGACAACAGAAGCAATTGTTCCAAAATTCGGATTCTTTCTTTCAATGGGAAGTTTTTCTGCAACGCCTGAGTCATCATGCAAACAGTGAAGATGGGGAGAAGAAAAGTCATCGTTCAACTCGTTTCACTCTGGCTCATCTTATTGACTAAGGTTAGAACAATTACATGCAATTCGTAAGTAGTGAATTTTTAGTAAGAATCTGAAAAGGTCGTTGCATTCTACCAGTTAGTGGCCTTAAGGCTCAGTGAGTTAGACTGAGGCAGTTTCCACTTATTCAAGCAAGCAAAATGCAAATGATGTGTCAGAAGCTGTGAATCAACCTCAAGGGAACACAGGAAGCCACTAGGTGGCGATCATGGATCAAGATCCTTTAGACGGTTGCATATTGTTAAAAAAAATTGCTGCGAACTTTGTTGGACGAAATAACACTGATAAAAAGCAGGTTTAGTTTTGACAGAGGGTGAATGCGTTTAGCCATGTTGATTGTACCACAAAGAGTGGTACATAAGTTCTCAGACTGGACTGCATTATTCTACCATTGAGAGTTCACAGTATACTAAACAGAATGGAAACTTTCATTTCACTGTGAGGTCAAGAGGTAAACAGAAATTTTTCGGATATTGGTAAACCTCTTGTGCATGAGCTTTTATCAAATTGTGTCTATGGGTAAATAAAACCTTGGAGTTTTATGACTGCAATTCACACACACGAACGGCAATGTAGTTTGCCCACTATACGTTAAACGCATGGCCAAGGTCATTCCATGCCACCTACCGTCTCACAACCTCATTCCAGTTACCATCTTGACAGAACTGTGACAGTAAACTGCCATCGTTTGTATAGAATATCCAAACCGTTGTCAGTGAATTTTCATCCTTAGCATGTTCCTACATGCGTGGTGGCTGAACCAATTTCGCTCTAGTCATCCACGGTGGCTTTTATTTGCGTTATTTCTCAGCCACGTTGATTTTCTGGTGTCACTTAGTAGTCTTCAGTAAATCCTCAATTCACTTTTGGTTTGTTGTGGTCAAAGAACAAACGTTTCCTAGCCTTTTCGCAATGTCCGACAAAAAGAACCATTTTTTTAAAAATTCGTTTCACATGTGGATGTGTTTGGGGCTCAAAAATGGACTCGCCATCCGTGCACACTCAACAAATCAAAGTTCGGCTGTGCTGCGGAGAACTCTCTTTTAAGCCAAATGCTTGTATGTATGTATGTATGTATGTATGTATGTATGTATGTATGTATGTATGTATGTATGTATGTATGTAC
>LUCM01007811.1:0-14100 GCA_008360955.1 Fasciolopsis buskii | reverse complement strand
TCAAAATTGCTTACTCTAAACTGTGGAACAATCTGCCTAGTTCCCCGCGCTAGTGCTTAAATTTGGCCCAGTTCAAAGCCCAGCTGGGAAAATTACTGCATATCTCATTCTTAACTAACCTGACGCCAGCTAACTTTGGACTAGACGAGGATTACGAACAGGGGTTAGAATTATAGTTCATGACCGAATCTTTGCTGAGATCATCATCCGGGATTCGGCTCCACCTCTTACTTCCTCACCTTCTCACACATCCACGCTAACGCACTTTTTGATCACCTTTGTTGTGAAGTATACGCCTCACCAGTGGCTTAAGCAACTAACTCTCGAGCTTCTCCAAATGTCGGCTGATGAAAATGTCAACGTAATTCTTAAGAATTACGTTATTTTAAACACCTTCAGTCTATGTACCGCTCACTCTTCATGTCATTTTATCCCCTTTTCTGGCTTGGCAGGGCTGAATAGGTCGTTCTTGGTAGCCCCAAACCTTCAAGTACCAACAAAACTGATACCATAGATTGATTCCAGTTACCACATTTTACAGAATAGATGCGCTACGCTGCAGGTATTTTGTCGCGATCTAATAATCACCATAACCCCAAGCTAGCACCCAAACTAGACTACGTCTCCCTTGCGTTTCAACTTACTCACCCGGAGCAGACGCGCTTCCAACGCTACCATCCTCTTGATGTCGATTCCAAATCTGGTATCCTATCATTTTTGCTAGGAACCTGTTAGCTAGAAATGGCGCTCGAATTCTGGCCCGGTCAACCGAAACTACTCGGATTATCGCAATGGATATCTCAACTCGCAATTGGATAAAACCGCGATTGCTACTGTCTCTGGAACGGCATGGGCATCTCATTTTCCCCACTCGTGCTGGTGAATAAGATCAAAAGCTGCTACAGCTAAAATGACAGCATAGAAGGCAGTCTTGGTTAGTGTATTTGAGGGTTGTTCTTACACAAAATGTTTCTTATCTGATGCAACTCTCAGTACAGCTTACCGCCATCCGTATGTAAATACAACCAGCAGTCTTCGGAGTTCCATATCCGAAGCTTCCCAGATTTTCTATAGATAGTTTGAGACAATTTTGACAGTCGTCCTCTGCCTTCGGCATTTTTTTGCCGTTTGTTGTCATGTACGTGTCTTATCCAATTTGCCTGACGCTCCGCCTGGTATCCTATGCTTCCATCTAATTACCGCATTCCATTGCTTGTCGTCTCAGCTCACCATTTTAGCCCGTTAAGTTACGCTCCTGACGTTTGTGCACTTCTACCGTATCTTGACATCCGCCGTTGAGCTCCGCCCATGTTGTGCGTCAGCAATAAGCACATTTATTGCCCTTTAACAAGACATGACTCGTAGTCCATTGCTTGCAAGCAGTCACAGGAACCTCTTTTTGGTCTTGAAATATTATAGTTCTATTTTTGCTTTTCACTGGCATACTTCTACTTTCTCCACTTCTTTGCATCGTATCATTTCACTTTCCAGTGAGCCTCCGCAATAAGTCAATGTTGCTCCCACCGCCTTACCCCATTCGATTTCTATTATTTGCATTTTCTGTGCATCTTCCTTGTAAAAATTCGATTTTGCCTTGTGCAGGCCTCTCGCAAATCGAGAAATATGCATTATTATTATTATTAATAAATGATAAGATGGAGACTAAGCCCGGATGCCTTAACACGGATTTAGTATATCGTTTGTTTACCCTATTTTTTGTGACCACTTTCGTCTAATACTTACTCGGCCGCGTACGGCCACAATACCGACAACACAGACACTCGACCGGTAAAACAAAAAGACAGTCGGAAGCGGCAGGAGGTCGAGTATATTTCAACAGGAGCGTGCAAGCTGACACTAAGTGAGCGACGCGCAAATGACAATCGCGCTGGGCGGTCAACGTTTGATTAAACAGGCGTTCCGGAGGAACAAATCCACCTTCTGCCACAAGATCCTTGAAATTTGTACCATCTTACCAGGTCTTAGCACATATGCCTATTTTACCATGAAATAGACTGTCGTACTTGCTACCATTTTGGGATGCTTGCAACAGCGGTCGGGACAATTGGTCTGGCAGCACATCTTCCACAACAGGGTCTTAATTATATTGGACTGACTGCTGGTGACTTTTTGATGATGCCGAGCGTAGTTTTGCTTGAGCAAGTTTTGGACGAAAACCTGAATCAGGTGTGCCCCGAGTTGATTCATTTGGGGGAAAGCGTGATAAGATTTCGAAAAATTCCATTCTGCCGCTTGATTTCCGATGCGAACATTCCAAGTGGCCGAACCACGATCACAGTTGTAGATGTGTACCGCAGCCCAGGGTCAATGCCGGAGGAGTACGGGAAGCTTTTTATCTTCCTCAGTGTGGTTGCAGGGTCAACGAGCAAGCTTCTCATACTGGGAGATTTCAACGCTCCTAAGATTGACTGGGTTTGCGAGGCAGTCCCGGTAGGGTCATCTGGGCATCAACTCCTGCAGTTCATGCACGAGAGTGGGATGGTTCAACACGTTACCCAAGGTACTAAATGGAGACTCGGGCAAGCATCTACGACACTTGACCTGGTGCTGACGAGAACACCGAACGACATAAGGAGCCCTGAGTTGTCATAGTCAGCAGGCAGGAGCGACCACGCGGTAGTCCGCATGCGACGGAGTCTGCAAAGACTGGTTGCTCCGGTAAATATGGCAGGAACTTCTCAGGAATGGATAAAACTGGACTTCTGAACTTGGATCTACAAACTCGGTTGGAAGAAGATATATGTGGCGACTACGTTTATCGCCAGTGGTAGGCAATTAAGAGTAACCTGTTGGTAATAACTGACTTAATTTCACCCCTCCACAGAATCAAGCTAATTGGGTTACCACCAAGGAGGAGAAGTAAAATCACGAGAGCCAAGATCTGGAAACACAGGGCTTCATGAAATTTGAGGACACACTTGCATTGTTTTGTATTGTCTCATATAGGATTTTGCATACATTAAATAATGTCGCATTTCAGTCAAAAAATTTAGGGTTAAAAATAAAACGGGGAAAAAGAAATTAATAAATAAAATAAAAACACATCCATCGCCTGGTAAAAAATACTAAAGAACCCATTCAGGAATAATCATAACACCTTATGGCAGACTGTTCAGTAATTCGGTTGAAAAACTGGTCACGGTTTGTCAAAATTCTTGATAAATGTGAGACAGTGGGTTCCCATAGATATTGACTTTAGAGGGTATACAACGAAAAGCGGATCGTGTCGAAATATGAGAGCGACACTTTGACAGATTGTTGCGCAGAGAATGCGTGGGATCAGAAAAAACTTGTTAGCAAATTTCTCACATAGATTAAAGGACAGTTCAGTTAGTGGTGCGAAGGACACACGGCTAATAGTTGATAGCTCTAGGCGAAGCACTTCAAAGTCATTCTTAAGTAAACCTGTAAAAAAAGACGAAAGAACGGTACAGGATTGGTAAAATGTCAGTATACAAATCGGGAGATGGTGCTTTGTTTCACCTCGTAGTGCCGGCGCTTCCTGATTTGAAATGACAAACGTCAGAAACTCTTCACACAGGTAGAAATGTGAGTAGCGCACTTCAGAATATTATCAGCGGTAACTCCTAGATATTTCACAGGATCGACCTCGGTGAGAGTTTTTGAGTTGATGGAAGAAGTTTCGGATGGGTAGGCCGGCCGGGGACGAGAGAACAGACATTCTGAACATTTAGATGTGTTGAGATCTAAAGCAACTCTTGCATGGAAATCGTAAACAGAAGATAGGTTATTATAAAACTTTGAAGATCATCGTTGCTGGAAATGGCTTGAAAGGAGACAACATCATCAGCATACTTAAACAGATGGTGATAAGCTAGTTGATAAGTCGCTGATGTAAGTATAAAAAACAAAAGGTGAAACACAGCACCCTGTGGCACTCCTGAAACATTAAGCAACGGTTCTGAAGTTTTACCGTCCATTCGTGTGCACTGGATTTGGTTAGTGAAGTAATCAGACAGTTACGATAATAAAGAACTGGGATAACCAAATCTTTCCAGTTTTGAAGTAGAACAGACCTTGAGACTGGGTCAAATGTCGACAAACAGTCGATAAATGCCTAAAGCAGAGATTTCACTGACGCGTTTAATGACTTGCAACTGTGACGAATGAGGGAGGCAACAGCATCCAAAGCGGATCTGTCAGATTTATAGGCAAACTGAAGTGACTCGTCAGGAGGGTACATAGAAGAACGCACGCATCGTCAGCTTGAGACCAGAATAGGGTAATGCGATAAGGCAAGCAAGTTTTGCCAAAGCAATAGAACTGTTGGATTTGAGGATAGGAATGATAGTGACGGGTCCCCAGTAGTCATGGATGGAAGACAAGATTAGTGCTGAGTTATTCAGATAAGTAAATGCATCCGTCAGAGCCAGAGCAGCATACATTTGAAAAGCTGAGGACAGACTTTCAGGACCAAACTCCAGTGGTAATTATAGTGGTGCTCAGATAGCCAAGCATCTATTCCATGGAAAATCTCGTAATTCTCATATCATCGCTCTGTGGAAATATGAATGGGGTAAATTAGGAAGGATGGATGAAAGCACAGTTGATGCTGCCGACATCCGCGGAGATTTCCGTGCGTTTCTTCTTCTCTCCACAACAGCCGGATGACTTGCCACAGGAATCGGTTGTTGCTACCACTCAGGAGTTTTCTGACGAATGCGGTGTCCAGGGGTCTGATGTTAGCTTTTTTTTAAGTTGGAAGTATGCCACATAATTTAGTTATTACGGGATTTGTAGCAGTGCTCCCCACGTTATCTAAGAGATTTAAGTTTCCAGGTGAATATGTGGACATTTGAGACGGAAAGTCTTTCTAAGGGACAGCAGATATCAAGGGTTACTTTGGCCGTGACTGTGAAAAGTTTGACAGTCAATGATCAGGGGTTCAAAAGTGAACCAGGTAGATGCGAGTGAAAGGGATTCGTGGAAAAAGGTAAGGTTGTTGTGTGAAGAGTTACGGAGACAAACTCGGATTTGATTTGTTCGCCTGAAGGAATGAAAGCTGACCTAGAGTATAGCGTGGGCCTTAACAGAAGCAAATAATGATCGCTACTTGAAACGGGAGCAGACTGTTTCAGGGAAAATAAATCGGAGTGGTTGGTAATGACTCAATCTAAAACGGAACTGCTTCAATTGGTAGAAACGCAGGGTTCTGTCTAATCATATGCAGTTGGTGGCCAGGCAGATGAATGATTAAAAGAGCCTACAATAACAAGCAGATTATCATCAAGAAGAGGAAGAATAAAAAAGAAAGTTAAAAACGATATTTTGTTGCGAGCTAAGGGGGGCAATGTAGAATTTCGTTGCTTGATTCCGTGAACCACAAGGGTCTTGATCAGAAGGTGGAAGCGTTCGGATTGAACGTTAAGTTGACTAACTGGATAACACAAAGTCTGAAGGGTAGGTCTTTCAGATTGATATTCGAGGGATGCCTATCGGACAGAGGAATGCTACACAGCGGGGTGCCTCAGGGGTATATCCTAAGTCCACTGCTCTTCCCGACGTATGTCAACGACATAACTAGTGGATTGCAAAATCTGTGCCTCATGTTTGCTGATGACATCGAACCATTGGGGACGGAAAACGGTGAGGCCATCCAGAGGAATCTGGATAAAACTTACGAGTGGTCGGTGAGCTGGGATCTTTCGTCGGACTTGAGGGAATCTCAACGGCACATGGAAGGAGAAGTGAATTTCCCGTGCCACATGGGTCCACTTGGGCACCAGTTGGCGATGGAAAATACTCGGCTAACGGGGATCTCGGGATGGTAATGAGTGCGAACTTCAAACCTAATCTGCAATGCCAGAGGCAGGCAAGAACGCATGGTGTTCTCTACACAAAATTAAGAGGACCGCAGGATCTAGGATGCCAAACATTCTTCTGCTGCTATTCAAGGCATTTATAAAACTGCACTCCGAATGCAGTGTCCAGGCATGGGAACCGTATTTTGTGAGAGATAGGTTCAACGTATTTTTACACAGTGGTTTGGACATTTAAGGCACATAGGATATGAGCAGAGGCTGAGAGTGCTTGTTTTATACTCCCTGGTAAGATTAGGGAAGAGGTGACTTAATACAGACCTTAAAAATCATTAGGGTCTGGTCGAGATACGGGGCCACCGTGGAGCCGTATTTCTGATACGGAGAGCGATACGCCGAGAGGAAACACAAAAACAATTGTACGAGAGCATGCAAACACCGGGTTGAAAATCAAACCGTTCGCTCTACGAGTGTTGAATGGCTTAAACAAGCTACCGGAGGAAGTGGTCGAGATAGGGTCAGTGCACGAATTCAAAGGGAGACCGGACAGTGCATGGCTATCCGTACTTGGAGAGGACAGTGTGTGAGTTGTAGGGCTGAGTAGAAGACCAAGAGGAAAGAATCTTACATTTCCCCCTTTTTGGTAATATAAATTAGAGTGGATATCAGATTCAATGTTCAGTCTCTCACCATAGGAAATGATGTGCTTCCATTCTTTTGTTGTCCAATCATTGTTTGATCCAAGGAACTGGTGGTGCAAAAACCTGGACGATCGGGCGTTTCGCCGTACAGTCCTGCGATCTAACCGGAACTGGAATTAGAAAGCTTACGAATCATAATATCACGCCGTCAGGATAGGGTGAGATATCCTGCTTCCTGTTTCTTTTAGCAAAACCCATTGAACTGGCTCTAAGGGAGCTGGAAGTGCAACTGGAGTGCACACTATAGAAAGAACTCCGAGCACTCGAGTGGTTTGAGCCAGAACTCGTCCAGTGAAAACTGAACTGATCTGAGCTGAACTGATCCGATTCTTTGAATCAACGCAGGACACAATTGTGCTCACTAAGGCGGCTTGTTCGTCTTGGCCTTTGGTTGTTGGTCGTCGGATGGATGCTTCAGTTGCTGGTGCTGTTGTTAGGTTCTCCTCTTTTTCCGTGTTTTTTATTTGTGGGTGTTTTATACTTAAAATTATGATGGATGTGTTTTGAAGCAACTAGCTGTTTATTAGTGTGTGTTCATAAAATCGTTATTTTTGCTGATGGTGTGTTTGTTTTTGTTTGAAGTTGTTTTTCTCCTGCCTGGAAGGACTGGTGGCTTTATGATTTTATGAATTCCGGATGGTTTGCGACGGTTTAACTTCTGGGACAGTTTCCGGAAATCTGTGGACCGCTTCTTGTGACATTCATTACCATCGTTCAGCGTCAAACAGCAAGGCGAGCCCTACTGATCGCTGGCTTTTCCGCAAGGTTACACGTTTCTCTAAAATGTGAATGGGCAAGGGGAACAGTCTTACTACTGCTACTCTCAATTATTCTGTTTCGATGGAAAATGATGACAATCGCCACTGTTCACGTCACTGTTCACGGTTCGCTACCATATCCTTCAGTGTCTCCAACCAGCAAGTCGACGAGTCTTTCGGACCCGAACCAAGAAGACGAAGACGTGAGACACCTACTTTACCTACGTTCGCTGTACATTTTCTCATCCCACGTTGCCACGTCATCTGTTGGCCTCCACATGGCTTCTTCCATTCCTTAGGAGGGACACCCAAATAGGGCACCGTTATGGTAGACGAGGTGTTCGTCATACAAAACACGCTGACGCCAAACCAGGCGTAGTCTTACTAAAGTTTTCATACGCTTGAAACAAAGCTAATTTTCAGAAGGGCACCAATACCAGATTCGCAAATACCTCAGTATTACTCACCCGGTCACTTCCATTCAATCTAGCTATACTTACGTAACATTCGCGTTGTCGAAAACCTCCCCAGACCCGATGAACATCGTCACACGCATTACTCCACGTCTCGCCAACCGACAACAGAACTGAACGCACTGCAGCACAGTACCACACGAAACCTTTCAATTTCAGTTGAAATAACAGGCGACGCCCACATGTGGCTTACAATCCAGCGATGAGCTGCACGAGCCTTTGGATATTACGCATACTTACCTCCAATCCCGAGCGTTACCTCGTCGGACACGCATCTATCAAGGTTGGTGAAACTGTCCACCATCGTTATTTCCTCTCCATCCAGTATCAAGTTCGGCGTTGCTTCTTGTCAGTCCTGTAAACACGTACTTTCGAACTTTGAAGTGGTTGCAAAAAGCACATGCCAAACCGAACAAACCGATCTCGACAGCTCATATCTAGTTGCCCGGTTGTGTAATAGTCCGCAGACTCGAAACAGGCTACACGACGTCGTCTTGCGTAAGTCTAGGTCGCATAGCTTTCCTCCATTCCCTCAGTCCCACTCCTGCATCCCGGAGCTTCTAAAGCAGCTTCATCACCTCGTCCATGACGAAAGTTGAACCCAAGAATGTGAGAAGATTGGGGACACCGTTGTTCGAACGCCGCATTCGTTTCTGCATGAATCTTTTTGAAGTTCTCCGTATATACCCTAACGCGACCCCATAGGTATGCGAGATACAATGCTTC
The DNA here is from genome assembly GCA_008360955.1 of Fasciolopsis buskii. Lineage (NCBI taxonomy): Eukaryota > Metazoa > Platyhelminthes > Trematoda > Plagiorchiida > Fasciolidae > Fasciolopsis > Fasciolopsis buskii. Next base: position 5,641 of record LUCM01007811.1, on the reverse strand, counting down.
GCAACGGTTCACAAACTTAGTTGCATACCCTTCCGGTGGAGAGCACTGAGTTAGTGCCGGTCGATCCACTGAGTCGAAAGCACCCTTTTCAAGTCGAGGAAGACTTACAATTGTATGGGCGGCGGGCGTGGCGTGCTGGCGCGTTCCGAGTATCTGTCGAGGAGTGAATATTTGTCGACGCAACCTCGATCTGGACGAAATCCGGTGTGTTGTTCGCGGATATTACTCTCGCGAATCGGTGTCAAACGGCGCAACATTATCGAAGCTAACACCTTAGTAACTATCGGAATTAAACTAATCCCACAATGATTGCTGCAGTCACTCCGTGTACCCTTCTTGAAGATGGGTATACTCAGTGACCTCTCGCCCCACGATAACGGAATACGCTCCTCGTTACCAAATATTCAGCGAAGCAAGACGTAAGGTGATCTTCACAGCACTCTCTCCACCCAATTTTAAAAAGAACTGACGGGAAGGTCGTTACCGGACGACAACTTTTTCCCTCTCAGAAGCCGAATTATTCGACTTTGCACTTCCAAATTCCGTTGGGGGAATCAAGTGACACCCTCCCAAGGATTCACAGCTCCAAGACTTATACGTCGGACTAGATACCGATTAGCGTGTTGGCCAGTTTAAAACTGATCTCTTAAATGCTTCTGCCCAACGGTCCATGTGTTGTGCCTGTCATACCATAGGTGTGCTCTCCAGTCCTATCGCACACGACTTCACTAACCGAAGTTCATTGCCCACGGCTGTCGCGTATAAGCTTAAAAGTCTTTGACTGTTACCTTGAGCGGGACGGCCACTTCCATCTCTCGACCTAACTAACCCCCACCAGTTCCTCGCGGTCATATTCCTAAACGCTTATCGTCAACTGACACTGCAACTGCCGACGCATCTCATTGCACTTTCCTCTGCAGTTATTGCAAAGCTCGCGTTTTTGGCTCCATTAGACTGTAGCGATTCGCCTTGCGAGATCCAGTGTTTTTTGATGAACCTAGAGCCTGGAGAACGAGGCGACATTTTGCTGTCCAAATGCATACCCTGCTTTGATTATGATTCCCACTGCTGCCGGCTAAAGTTGCTGGCTCGTCAGAAGTTCTTTCAGATTCCTCGGACAGTTTCTGTTGTCAGCTGTTCGCGAAACTCAGTCGAATCAGACAAACGTTTCGGACAGCCAAATTCTGCATTTGGTGGCCTAGCGCTCGCATAGCCATTCAGCTGCAGGCAAAAATCGCAATAAAACTAACGCTGGTCCGATATCGAACCGTACGCTGGTTCAGTATGACTACAGTTCGGACAGAACCGCGCCAACCGAGTAGTAACTGCGATAATTGGTTCATCTGACTCAGTAGAACCTGATCGAGGTTACGGAACGCCAATGTCGCAGTTGGACGCGAAACTGCGTCGAAATTTGTACAGATAGGAACTGACATGATTGTCTGCACAGAATTGGGCGAAGTTTTTCCCCGTTGTCTGTTTGCTGTCATGGCAAGACGCATCGCTCCACCTAACAGGACATCCGATGCACTCAGTTGGGTCCAACTGATGCATTAAAGTCACCTTGCGCTACACTACAATGTCAGAGCGTTCGCTCTTCCGACACAAGAGTGATCCAGATCATCCGTAAAACTTCGTCTTTTTCCATATCAGTTGCTGCAGTCTGCGGGAGCATAATGCCGAGATAACAAATAAAACTACGCTTAACATACTTATCCTTTCGGACGCCGACTGATCCCGTTGCCAGGTTCTCATTGGCACACAAGCGGAGCTGTTGAACTGGGATCCAGTCTAAACTAAAAGAACTGCTTCAGCATCATCAACCTGGAGCGACCATGCGGCAGTTACTCGGCCGCATTGTTGAAGTCAACAATGATGACGTCCGAGAGATGCTTTATTGTTTGGGTCTTCGACCAGCTTTCGCGAGAAAGCAGGAGGTCGGTTATACATTCAGAACCAATTGTTGTTTTAGTCCAGTTGAAGGCCCATGTGGTCACTCAGTCTGGTGGAAATCAAACGTTCCATAGCCTTGCCTTTGACGGGCGTCGTTCAAGAGAATGGAGCAGTAGCTAACCGCGGCCGCCTCGAAGCCACTCTTCAAAAGTGGAACAAGTTATCATCATTCAGTATTAAATAACAGGACAAGCCCCACAAATCGCTGCATTTCTCCCAAAGTTGTCTGTTTTTAATAGGGTAGATGAAGTATGCAAGGGGACAGAAGTGGGACCTACCCAGAGTATCAGCAAAACGCACGAAAATTACAGTTGAGGGGGGGGGGGTTTGGTAAGGCACATTTTTTCAATTATCCTCATTCGACGGAAAAACGGTTATCACTGTTCATGATTCGCTGTCTCCAGCCAGCTGGTTGGCGGGTTTTCTGAACTCCAACCGCGATAGTGCGAGATACCTACTCTATCCTTAGTTTGCTGTACATTTCCTCATTACACGTTGTCACGTCATCTGTTGACCATTACGTGACTTCTGCTTGGTGAGAGGAATTGCAAATTTAGGACTACGTGCGGTGACGGGTGTGTTCCCCCATACGGAGTACGTGACCCATTGAATAAAGTTTACTAAGCGTGGTACTATACGATAGAATATTCCAAGATTTGGTCTCCCTAGTTACTAGATTCATAACTTACAGATTGCTTACGCGGTCACATCATCCAATCCCAGCTACACTACGCAAATATCGATGTTCAAAAATTTCCAAACGACGAACATCTTTGACACGCAAGTCCACGTCTCGCAAGCATACAATAAAACAGCACACCGTGGCAAAATATACAGCACCTTTCAGCTTCAGTGAAATATCAGATCGTGCCACAAATGCTTTCAGACCGCAATCATTCGCTCGAGCCTTGGATTATACGTCTGCTCACTTCTATCGCTGTGCTCCCATCCTTAGTCAAGCAACTGGCTAGGTAACTGAAGCGATCGACAATTTTTGGTTCCACTTTATCCAGTATGAGTTCAGTACTGCTGTTATCCAGTCTTTTAAAGACGGTTAACATTTTGAGAGCGTAAAGCACATCCTGAACGATGCTACAGTTCTCGTGAACCCCCTAATCCAAGGTGAACATGCTCCGCAGATGCGAACACGAGGTCATCTGTGTAATTTGAGTCACAGCTTCTCATTTACCACTTCGACGCATCCCTAGTACAGTTCCTAAAAGCCATCCTGTAAATGGTCCAAGACAAAGATAAACGAGAATGGATAGGGGTCGACGTTGTCGAGCACTATTAGTCCTTCCAAATAAACAACGAGACTGCATCTTTGCCTGACTGGTGATTGCTTGCTTTGCCTCCATTGACCCAGTGAGTATTGCCAGGATGGCTTATCGTCAAGCCGGAAGTCCCATCATGCCTGGAAGGTCAATGGGTAGATGACCTTTACAAGTAGTCACCATTCTTCCAGTCGGCAGCGTTGATCTGGATTTAGCAGCCTAAGCCGAAAAAACAAGTGGCAGAACAAGTGATCAAGCAGACTGGGCTTTCCACTTCCGCCTATACCTCGCTGTTTTGTAATCGAAAGTCTTACAACCAAATGCTTTGGTTGATAATCCTAATCGTTCTTCTGCTCAGGCGGTGGACTCCCCTGCAGTACCGTCATCCGTCCATAAGGTTACGACGGCTTACAAATAATTCCATACTTGCATCGGTCGTCGCGCAGGGTGGTAATCAGGACCGCCTGCCCATTGAATCGAGCGCAGGGTTCGGGTGGGTAGTGATAAGTATGGCTTGCTGTCAGAGTTCCCTCTCTTTTATTCAACCGTGCCTCTTTCTGTCTCCAACCCAATCTCTGTTTGCCCCTCTCGCTATTACCATATGTATCTCATTTGATCAACGGCCGATACTCGCAACGGTTCATTGTCTAGTAGTGGTGTAGTAGGTGGTTTATTAGTCTGTCTAGCTCACACTTTGCTTCAAGCCTCGTCAGCCTGCTGATCTTGGTTCCTGTCAATGTGCGCGACTCTAATGGGACTGGCAAAGGCGTGTTCGGCAGCTGCTGACAGTGGACTCACTTTCGATTTGATTGTCTGCTGGTGACGTGACAACACGAATTCGGATTCGAGTAGAAGATAGAGTAATCAAGCTAACTGCGCTCAAACGTCTTCGGTACAAGATATTTTCTTCGCACTTCGGTGGAGACGAAGCAGCTCAATGATGCGTGTGGGTCAACGCGTTGTGTAGGAATAGTCCTTGAGTGAGAAGGCTGAAGCAGTTCTTTTTAGTTTTAGACTGGATCCCAGTCAACAGTCGCTTGTGTGCCGAGAGATGCAGGGAATTCAGGTCGGCGTTCCGAAAGGATTAGTAGTGTTAAGCAGTTGTGTATTTTGTTATCTCGGGCATATGCTTCCCAGGGACTGCCAGGCCTGATATGTGAAAAAGACGGGTTTTACGCATGATCTGTGTCACTCTTGTTCGGAAAGAGCGAACGCCTCTGACAATTCGTAGTGCGTAGCAGGTGACTTTTCAATTGCACAATTTGGAAAACTGAGTGATCGGAGTCCCTGTTTAAGGTGGGCGATTGCGTCTTGCCTGCACAGCAAACAGACAACGGGGAAAAACTTCGCCAATTCTGTCGCAGACAATCATTCGATTTCCTATCTGGATACAAAAAATTCCGGACACAGTTCGCGTCGCACCTGCGACATGGCTTTCTAACTGACCGGCAGGTCGACTGAGTCAGACGTTGACCATATGGGCAGTTAGCTACCGTTTTGGCGCGGTTCTAGTCCAGAACTGTAGCATTCACTACTGCGATCACGTACGTCGAATCGGGACCATGCGTTAGTTTTTATTGCGATTTTTTGGCTTCGCAGATTGAATGGCCATCGACGCAGGCACAAAACCCCCGATTGGCTGTCGAAAAGCGTTCGTCTTGCGTAATCTAGGGCGCAAGCTTTCTCCATTTCCACTCGCCACTCCTGCATCCCGAGACTTCCTAAAGCATCTTCCATCACCTCGTCCATGACGAAGTTGTAACAAGAATATTGAGAGATGGGACACCTTTGTCGAACGCACTTAGGCTGTTCCGAATGACACGTGGACAGTTCACCGTATTACCCTAACGCGACATAGGTATGCGAGTACAAGCTTGCGACAACGGGTTCACAAAACTTAGTTGCTTTACACCTTCCGGTGGAGAGCACTGAGTAGTGCCGGTCGATCCACGGAGTCGAAAAGCACCTTTCAAAGTCGAGGAAGACTACATCTGGTAGGGCCGGCGGGTGCGTTGTGAGCGCGTTTCCGAGTATCTGTTCGAGGAGTGAATATTATGGTTCGACGCATGTACCTCGGATCTGGACGAAATCCGGGTTGTTGTGTTCCGCGGTATTACTCTCGCGAATCGGTGCAACCGGAAGCCGCGCAACGATTATCGAAGCTAACCACCTTTATAATATCGGAATTAAACTAATCCACAATGGTAGCTGCAGGTCACTCCTGTGTACCCTTTCTTTGAGAGATTGGGTTAACTCAGTGACTCGCCCCCGATAGACGGAATATGCGCTCCCTCGCTTCCAAAATACTCACGAAGCAAAGGACGTAGGTGATTTTCATAGCACCTCTCCACCCAATTTAAAAAGATATTCTGAGCGGAGGTGTGTCGGGACCGACAACTTATCTCTCTCCTTTT
>LUCM01007808.1:35750-66421 GCA_008360955.1 Fasciolopsis buskii | reverse complement strand
TTTTGTTTTGCGAAACCGTTTCCTTGCACCGGAGGTGGGGTGCCAAACAATCCCACATTTTCGAGTTTGTTAACAAGACCCCAGTGGTTAACCACAGAATATCCGTTTAGAGTATTTACCCCAGCATCTGTGCCGGAATAACGTCCAAAACGAGGTCCACCGCGCTTGGTTCCAGCATTTGGAAGGGATCCAAAGTTTTTCAGCAACTGAGGATGATTAGCATAGAAATAAGGCGGATCCGCGATTTGCTGCGACGGTTCACCTAAACTGAGGTAGCCAAACTGGGAGGGGGGGATCACAAATGAGAACATCAAGAAGAAAGATTAACTGAAATGCAGCCTAACGCATGCGGAGTTACTCCAACTTTCGTATTGTAGTTGCGTATAGCAAATGGTTCCCTGTCCGTCTTCACTGTTGACAGACACAGACAAGATATCGAAAACTGAACAGAACGTGCGAGTTATTTGGGCAAAGTCAGTATTCGTGTTACGCGAAACGTTCGATAAACACCAGCGAAAACTACAATAAAATTACAGGTGTTCATGTGGATAAACTGTACTGAACTGCGATTTCCTATCAGCGGCACCTTTCGAAAATCTTGATAAGCAGCAAAGGCCCACGAAAAATAAAACACCTCGCCAGAGAGGAGCAACATTAATTCCAATGTATTTGAAATTAAATGATTAGGACGACTTGTACTTGGTAGTCAGCTTTCGTTCACCGTCAATCCTTGGACCTGTTACAGGTCGCAGAACATAAAGACGGCAACTTTGTTCCTCAGCCCTCTTTGCTTGTGTACCTCTTTCGAGCTTTTTTATTTAGAAACGCTAGACAAAAAAGATCAGTTATTTCCAAATCTGACGACACCCGGCTCTTTACCACATTTGGTACATTATGAAATTGTGCAGAACAGTGGAGCATACCTATCCCAATGCATTCACACTTAAAGCATGTAATATTGAAACAATTCCAATTCAACTGCAACTAAATTTCACTGGCACAATATACTGGACCAGAAAAATTTCGTGTGCGTGCCCACTCTCGTTCTGTTAACGATCAGTCGTCACTCTTCATAGTTCACGTTTTACTTCATTGCCAATCATGCAAACATCAATCGAGAGTGCATCGATGGATTCTGATCGTGAACACCTCCTGGTAAAATTTAGGGCTTCAAAAATTAATTCCCCCCACACCTCTGACCTCATTTACCCGCACCATACCTACCTTTTATATACGCCCATGTTACACTGATATCGTCTCTCGGTAGTTTACCTATAGCTTCCTCATGTTCGTCACCCTTTTCACCTGTTTTTTCTCGTCCTCTGCACGAAATTGGTTTTCCGTTCCTCACCGGGCACATTTTTACTCACGCTCATTTACTGTACAGAGCTCACTTCCACCACCCTTCAATTTTACAGCTAGGGGGGGCGAAGAGCTTCGATTACTCCACGTGCTCCTCGTGCTCGAGTTCAACATTGATTGAACAATTATTCTAACCCAAAATCCACCAATTCCTAATTGCTTTAGCGGCTTTTTCAACTGTTGAAACCAACGCATATGTGCGATCTGCCTGTATAACCTCCGTTAGCCCGCCGGTACTCAGGTATCCAGCCATTTACGCCACCATCAACATCATTATCGTCCAGCGTTAAACAGCAAGGCAAACCTCACTGACCGCTGCCTTTCCCCAGAGTTACACGTTTATATAAAGAGTGAATATCCAACGGGAACAGGGAGTGAACCTACACAGGCGGGAAAAAATAAGATGCTGCTGCAGCCAACACACGAAACACAGTCTAACTGTACAAACGCACGTGNTTCCTCGGTTATCCACTTTCCACGAACATCTTGAAGAAGTCGGTTTGTTCTTGCCTTCTTAGTCCTTCTGTGATGAAGTAAATTTTAGCTCTCTTGAATGGGCTTCGGATGCAAAACCGTTCGTGATTGTTTGGGTGGTTGCTGTGAAAGTTTAATATTTGATCCACATTTGCTTGTTTGCGATACACTTGTCTCCAGTGTGCCGTTGGCGTTCTTTCTAACCAACATGTCCAGAAATACCAGATCTATTTATTTCTCCGGTTCCATGGTGAATTTGATGTCTTCGAATATGTTGTTGATTATTTTGTCTCTTCAATATTTGAGCGTTTAATAATGACGAAAGTATTATCCACATGTCTGACCCAAATTTTGGCTGGATCCTTGGTAGCGCGATGTTTTCCGCTTCAGCATGAAATCCAAATACGGAGTAACCGATCGATTTTCCTTTACTTTGTTCATAAACGTCATCGCTAAATTTGATGCACGTATATGGGCGGCGCATTTTCAGTGGTTTATCCGGGTACCGTTTTTGCATGAGTTCCCGGGTTATTTCTTTGCTAAACCCAGGCCGTTTGAGGTAAATAGCGCGGTGACATCAAATGAAACCATCGCTTGGTCTCCATTCAGCATGACGTCTTTTAGCTTTCCAAAAACTGATGAGCGTTGACCACGAAGTAGTTTGGTCTACTCATCAGTGATTTCAGACGTTTCTACAGTTCTCAAGCGAACCTGCAATTTCTAGTTCCTGGAAGGGAGACGATGGGTGTGGGTGGCATGTCTTCTATCTGAACTTTAGGCAATCCGTAAGATTATGCGGCGTTTGAGGCCACAATCCTCATTTTCCAGTATTCCTCTTTGGTGATCCTTTGCACGTTTTGTAACTTCTTTAGAGTTTCATTAATCTGTTTCAGTTTTGTGATTGGTTCAGTGTCGAGTAGGCATTTGGGTGGTTGGTTCGTTTATTCATTGTATTACGTTTTCAAAGTTGTTGGTCTAGATTGGCATTGTATTTTATTGCATTTTACCGAATCATATGTATTAAATCCCAGTCGCGTTCCATATACAACCTTTAGCACATGATGTCAAATCAGGAAATTTTCTGCGCTCATCAAATTTTGAAAATTTGTGGACTAAAACGCAACATGGAACAATTTGAGGTTTGTCGTGGTTCGTTTATAAATTCGGTTAAACACGTTCATGGTTCGTCAAAATTCGTGCTTGTTATGGGATTATGTGGTTTCCTTTAGATATTGATTGTGCATGGTAAGGAACAAAAACATATTGTGTTAAAGTATGAGAGCGACACTTTGGAAGATCGTTATGCAGAGGATGCATGGGATCAGAAAAAATTTTGTGAGCAAATTTATGACATACTGACATGTGTTGATCACAAAGAATAAGGGACAAATCAGTTAGCGGTACGAAGGACACACGGCTAATAACTGACAGCACCCAGCGAAAAATATTTAATTTTTTTCAAAGTAAACGTAAAAAATAACAGAACACTAAAGAAGGATTGAAAAAACTCATTGGTACACAAAAGGGGAGATGGTGATTTGTTCCACCTTGTAGTGCCGAAGCTTCCCGATTTGAAATGCAAACCGCCGGAGACCTTTACACAGGTTGGAACTTGAGATTCCTACTTCAGATTTTAATAGGTAGCAACTCCTAAATACTTCAAAGAATTAACCCTGGTAAGTGCTTTTGAGTTGATCGAAGACGTTTCCAAAAGATAAACTGACGGAGAAAGATAGAAAACAAACAACAAAACATTTATATGCAACGAGATTTAAACCAACTCGCGCAGAGAAATCGCAGACAGAAGATAGATTATTGAAAAATTTTGAAAATCAGCGTTGTTCAAAGCGGCTCAATAGAAAACAACGTCATCAGCTTATTTAAACAGATAACAAAGGGAGTTAGTAGATAAGTTGCCGATGTAAGTAGAGAAAAGAAACGGTGAAAGAACAGTACCTTGAAGCAAGAATGAGTTGTTGATCAACGGTCTCGAAAATTTACCGTTCATTCGTGTACACTGGATTCGATCAGTAAAGTAGTCAGGCGGCCATGCTACTAAAGGTCTGGGGAAATCAAATGTTTGCAGTATGTGGAGTAAAAGAGAGCGTGGGACTGAGTTAAATGCCGACGAATAATCCAGGAAGGCGCAAAGCACAGAGTTCATCGATGCGCTTAAGGATTCACAAATGTGGTGAATGAGGGAGGCGACAGCGTTCAAGTTGGACCTGGTAGATTTATAAGCAAACCGAGGAGGTTGGCCATGAGAAAACATGTAAGACCGCAAGCGCTTAAGTATACCATGCTTCGTCAGTTTAAGACCGAAATAAGTTAAGGTGGCGGGGCGAAAACGTTTTGCTAAAGCAGTAAAACTGTTGAATTTAAGGATGAGAATAACAGCGATCGGTTTCCAACAGTCAGAAATGGAAGGAGAGAGTAATGACGAGTTAAGTAGAGAAAGAATGCATCAGTGATTGAGGTGCGACAGAGAGATCCGACATTTTCAAAAACGGAGTTCGGATATTGGTACCCAACGTTGTTGGAGTGGATATCTTGGTTGTAAGGGTGAATTTTAGAGCTGCTTGTCAGCCAGCACCGTGCCTATTCTGAAGGCTAAGATCTCTAAGTAATCCAAGTCCATGTTGAGGAACCATAGGATTTGTATATATCCGTAATTTCCAGCGACTGTGCCGGCGAAAAGAAAAAATAAACGGATCAAATATCAGGCGAGAACAAAAAAAAGTAACGATCAATCTGGTGGTAGCGCAGACAATGAAAGGTCGCGCGCACGTAAAATGTTCCCTATTCTAACTTTGTCGATCGGCAATATGTTTAAGATTGGCAGATTTCCAAGGAACTTCGTAAGAAGAAACGTGCACACAGTGGACGTGGAAAAGCATTGAACGAAAAATCATATATCATGAATTTCCTCTAGGTTGATCACAAGACTACTCCAATCTTAAGGAATCGCAGTTGCTGCCAGACCGTCCGAAACTTTGAAAAGATTTGTGTCAAAACCAAAAGAGCGACTGAAAACGTTAAGTGCGTTAACTGGGACAAGTGCTATATTAGTCAAACCGGAAGAAAGTGACTACTTGAGTGTACGAGCACAAATTACCTAAGAGAAGACACGATCAATCCTCTCTCACATCCGTCCACGCAGACGAAGAAGGACGTAAGTTCAATCTGGATAAGGTTGAGATCCTGACTCAAACAACTACGAAGCACGCGAGGAAATCCTCAGAAGCCCGGTATTCTTGAAATATTTCAATCAATAGACACATCAAATTGGATCACGTTTCAACTCGGATGAGAGACAGACAACTCAGCTAACCGAAAGAACCGGAATTCAAGTAACACAGACTCATAATCACAAATATGAGTCATTTATGCGGATCTGTCTGCGGAGGTGAATCGCACAACATTCACATACTCGAAATAAAACAACGCCAAATAACGAAACGGAACAAATTTCTCGGGCTGAATGTCAACCTCCTACGGTCAGACATGGAACCAAAAGGATATTACATAGAAAACTCACACAAATTAAATGTAACTTTTCCACTAATATCATTTTTAAATTTATTGACAGCCTTTTATGTGGGAAGCTGCTTCTTTGACCTCCAGTCTTCACTGTGTTTGTCACTTTCACCGGCTTCGAAGCTTTTGCGATCCAAATATAGAACTCAACAACCGGAATCCAATTAAAACCGACAACCCCTGCTGCAATGGTCATGTATTTTCAAGTTTGCGTGGAATCGTTCACGTCTTGCCACTTTGGTACTTCAAGCGTAAAACGTTCATTTTGCCTTGCGCTGAACTCACTGTTGTCTGTTTTTTATTTTTTGTATTCGGGTAAGCCGAGGCATAGAAGTGATTTTAACTCCTCCCTGGCTTCCCTTTACAGGTTTTCAATGTAACTTTTCCATTATTCTTGGAAGTGTATTTCCTCACCCATATAGTGTTATCCAAATGGGATGAGCTGCGTGAGACATCCGTAACATTTGCAAAAAATGCCTTTTTATGAAAGGCTAGATATCCATTTTGGTCTAAGAGTCTTCGCCCTTGCAAAACTCGGACAAACACAAAACGAACAATTTCACCTCCCCTTCAACTCGCGTTTATCTGCCTACTTTGTTGTGCACCATCACTAATGTGGCCCTGCAAACGATGCGATGTGGTTGTTGTTTCTCTTTGTCTACATGAATGAGTCAGAAGCCGTAATCTGTAGTCGCAGGCCAATGTGAACTTACCACTCTGTCTTCCGCTTTTGCAATTTCTGTTGCAAGTGGATCAACTAAACAAGGGAACCAACCCTTACCGAAAGACAACTTTGATCGGTTTTGCGATGGGCATCGTAGAAGAGGCACCCTGTCGAGAGGGGTGAGACGGAGAGATCTGTTCCATGACACCCATTACCGAAGGCAAAAAAGAGTAATATATCAGTTACATCGCATAAACAAAGTGATAGAAAACAGGCAAACCAAGCACCGCAGTTACCCTAGAAGTCTCTGAAAATAAGGAGAGCAGCTTGACGCCCAAGGTAGTCTTTTAAAACATCCTAATACGTGTTCCTTCCAGAGATCACTAAACGACCCTGACATGCCGAAGGCCTTCATCCCCCCTGTATCCTACCACCTCAATGTCCTCGCCATCCCGATATCACTTAAAACAGCTCCCCAACAGATTGCCCTCTGTGCATATGTTCTTACATCCAACGCTTGAGTCTCTTTAAAAGGCAGCTAAAACCTCGATAGCTAGCTCCAGATGATGGGCTTAAGCTAAGGAAGACTAGCTTGCCTCTGGCGGTTGTGATTCAAAGATATTCGTCCCGGGTTCTTCAGCTACCAAAATGGACCCAAGCAAAGGTCCGCTTAGATGGGCTGTGTTGTACTTAGACAGCTTCCTTCCACTCCTTTTAACTTCAAATTTATGAAAAAGTCCGTTGTATTTACGTCATGTTTCTCTCCTCTACTCTGAACACCACTCTTCTCTTTGTGGCGGAGACTTCTTGCCTGCAACATACAGGTTAGTCTGCTGCCGTTAAACTAACTTGGTACGCCGGCAGAATAGAAGAAATTCACCCACTTCCTAACTAAAAATGACTTCAGGTTGCTTTGCATTGATTGGCCCGGGACCAATACCATTTTTGGAACTTGCTGCTGAAAGGGCATGGGCTCAAAAGCAGACCTCAGGAAGATCAAAACCTATGCCCGTTGGGTTTAGCAATAATAACCAATGAGCATCAAATTTAAGCGACTCAATACCTGCTCTCATCGAACAAAAATGAGCATAATTATTTACTTTGGCGGTATCGCTAATTGGTAATCATCCTTAAACGTACCGTATTTCGTCGTCTGTTTGAATGAACATATTTCAAAGGCTTTCTAAACCATTGCTTAGACTACAGATACCCAATCACAAATTCCGTGAAGATGGCTGCAGAACCTCTCTTCAGCAGTTGAAATCACCTTTGTCACAGGAACCTAAATCCTCGCTTACGAAAAGCGTTGCCTTTTCATCCAACAAAACGCTTTTTAGACAAGAGATTCCGGCTAGATGCTGGATTCATGCTCAGATGTCTGCCGTGGGTGGAGTGAAGCTCGCGCCCTTCGGAACCGATGCAAGGACCGCGTGAGGGCTTAACAAGCGGCACTGCGGCAGGCTGTAATCTCTTGAGCCAGACAAAATAAGGCCTTCATTTATCAGTGCAAGAAGCGACTGGAAAAGCTCATGTCTTGGCATCCAAGCTGTGGCAAGCCTAAATGTATCTTTGATGATGTCAGAAGACTTGGCAGTCGGGGCATTCCAATCCTACTTAATATCCACATTCAACGTCAAACCAAACTCATTACACCCCACCTTTCACCCGACCCCTTGATCTCTGCTCCTTGTCGTCTATCAACTAAGCCAAGCACAATCGACAGATGCACCCCATGTCTGAACCGATATCGCATCACGGGACCGGATTAGCTTTATCCTCGCTTTCTGAAAGTGTGGTGACTTCAGTCGCTCCATCCGTTTATCTCTTTCGGGATTTCGCTGACAGCGGCACCTAGGCTTCCATGTGGAATAAGGAAGTAGAATAAAAGTGATTTTTCATCCTAGAACGGTTCCCGCCCGGAAGGCTCTTGCATCACCCACATGTTGACTGTCAAGGATAGCTTCGCCAAAGCTTGTGACGACGGGAAAATGGCACTTAACGTATCCACAGACTTGCTGAAGCCCTTGACTACGATTTGTATGCCACATTACTGTGCGAGCGTGAAGCACACAGGATTTCAGAACAAGTTCTAGATTTACCGCCCATCATGAAGGTGGGTGACAATATTTGTAAACCATCGCCAATCGAATGTGGCGTCCCTCACAACTCACCTCTTGGAGCCCTATTATTTGTAGCATACATCACAAACACCCCTCTGTCCCTTCCGTCCATCACTGCAGCTCACGCCGATAACGTGACTATATGGGCTACAAACAAATATCCCCCCTGACAGATCTTGGTATGACTCCATAATTGTGTTCTCCTCCGGCATGTTGAACCAGTGCTAGTTTCTGAGATCACCAGCAACTACGTGACACTAGACCAGATGATAACTAAAAACAGGAATGCTATCTAATCTATCGCAGTAACGAAGACACTGGATGAACGGGATCGAACTGTATTGCAAGTGACAGGATGGAAGACATGACATACCCAGTGCTAAACGCGTTTAAAATTTTGCCCACAACAAAGAATATTTGAGAAATGTAGCAACCAGCCTGTACCTGACAAAACAGAATCCAGATCCATCAGTCGAGGACGGGAGTGCTATCACACGAACAGCATTTTTGTAGCTAATTGAAGGCTTCGTTCCTTTCGGACCGCGAAGGAATGAGCTCCGGCCGTTCTGGAGGGAGACTAACGTAGAAAATGCGGCCAAATTCCGAAGGAGTTTATGGATTCATTCCGATGGCCATATGCAGTATGGCGAACAGGTCAAATAAGGCCGGATTAGGAACAGGGTCCAGGTGACGGGACAACGTTTGAGTGTGTGGACGAGTCAGCTTGGGAAGGAAATACTAATATCAAAAGTTTTATGCATATATACGTTCTGAGAAGGCTATGCATGAATGTACGAACTTTAGAGAGGATTGATTGTATATTAGCCCCAACGAAAAATAAGGCTGAAACACCCTTCGAATTCCTTAAGGGCCTGAATGGAATGGGACGGTGCATCAACAGAGGAATTGAATGTAAATGCAGGAAGCCTTGAGAATACTTGACTTAGCGCAACTCGGGAGAGCCATGTGGCATCCGCTCAGCAATCGTCCCACGTATTGCAGATTTCGTGTGCAAGCCTGTAACGGAGCGCCGCTGAGCCTCCTAAGGGTTGGGAAAGACTCGATCTGACAGCAGAATGGCTACGATGTTGGCAATACTCAAGTAATGCTCTAGGTAAAACGCTGATAATTACGGATAGGTAAGCGTGACATCGGTATCTTACACAAGTCCAGAACGGATGACTGGGATCATCGGTGCCAGCACCCTGCAAACGAAATGCTCTTAACTTCGGCGCAGCACCGATTTTTCAAGAGCAGGCCATCCCCAATGAACCTCTTGGCATCTCTGGTTGAAACAACTCACCGAACGGATGGATGCAAGGCAGTGGCGGTCCGCTGTCTGGGCTTTAGCAAAGCACTTTACCAGACAATTACCTGCCAGCTTTTGGTATTACTGGGTCGGTCCTACAATGGGTTAGACAGTGACTCAGCGACCGCAGTTTTAAGATATTGGCGAGTAGTTACGAGTCCGGATCACATGCCAAAATCTGAGTGCCTGAAGGCCCTGCACTTGAACCGACTTCCTTCATTCTGATTATAAATGAATTGGAGCAGGAGCTGGTTAACCCATGGTTTGTCCTTGCAGCTGATGTCAGGGTGACAGGAGAGTGTATATCCCAGGGTTTTGGAGCATTTTATACATTATCCGCCCGAAGGGGTATATCACCAAATACTGAAGGATGCCAGCTGTGATCACTAATGCAGACCTTTTCAGAAATGGACCGCTAGATTGCTTTTCGGAAGTCAGGGTGCTATAGGTTAACGCCATGCGCGACTTTCAGCACCCTGGAAAGCCTCACATGCCGACCACCAAAGCCAGGTGAGTACTGACTGGAATTATTACGACAGTGTCATGCAAACAGACGGAGATGATCCTGTCTCTGTACAAATTGCTAGTGCGTCTTCTCTCCCGGCATTGTTTTAAATCTTAGGCCCCATAACACCGCAAGGATATAGATTGTGTAGAAAAAGTTCAACTCCAGCAACCAGAACGGCCTGATGAACAGCCAGGAAGGAGTCATGCAATAACATTTCAGGATATGGGCTCCTCACTAGATGAAACGTAAACGAAGCAGATAAGATTAGATGCTATCTTTTAAGATTGTTAAGGACGCGATGGGACTAGAAAATAAGGACTATTTTGAACATGCTCACGTGTGTGACATAAAGGAAAACTACCTGACCTTACAAGGAAGTTATCTCAGGCCAAAACTGAGAGCCCAGTTTTTTAAAACCCGGGTTATGCCCCTCAGGAATAGTCTCCGGAGATAGTCGTTTGCTGCTCGTCGGCGAGATCATTCGAGCCAGCCCAGAATCTGCATGGGGCATGGAATTTCCGCATTCCGAACAGTGAGTGGGGTAGGAGAAGCTCCTCCCTTTTTTCATGTGTATGCACGTATAACCGGTAAATATGGATATGATGCCACTCCAAAAACTGCCTTTCAGAAAGCAAAATAACTCCCGCGCATTGGTATAAACCAGGGAATCCCCTCAATGGCACACCGGCTTAGACGCTCGCTTGGACATCGCAGTCACTTCCGCCTCATACATACTAAACTGAACAGAAATACTTGAAAGTTCCATGATCTCATTTGATTTGGTATGATCCAGTTCGTCGTCGTCTCTGCTTTGATTTGAGCTTACGCCGCAGCATGGGCGCTGGCGTCTCCCATTCCACATGTTTCCAGGCAGGTACTCACTTTTACAGATCCAAAGGACAGTTAAAAGGCCTACGAAAAAGAATTATTGCTCGCGGACCTACGTAATGCTTCAAAGCCCAGCACAGTAGTAGCCCATAATGCCTTGCCACCTCTTACCTTTAAAGGCGTACATTTTCAAGAGGAGCAGCGGCCAATAGAGGGCTTTTAAGTGGGGGAGTTTACCGGTCCTGAGAGGATTCCAAACCGCGACCTAAAAGTACAAAAGCCACAACCTTATCCGCTTGACCACGGCCGACAATCGAGGGTCTAGGAAACCGCAGTAGGGACTTGCATTCACAAAAAGTCCATTTAAATAAACTTAGTTTCACCCAAAGTGAATTAAAATAAACAGGATTGGACTGTCTCACATGCCGTCAGTTTACACAAAAGAGGCAAATCTTTTGTTTTAAGCGACCACTTCGTTTATGGAAGTATTGACGCGGCGGTACTCCTCGGAAGATGTGAGTTCCGCTGAAATGGTATTTAGGTCCTTCAAATATGCTGGCATCACTCAGTGGTTTCTCATCACGGAATCTAAATTTACGCACTCAAAATTGGACTGAAAAGAGATAGCCCACTTGGAGTTTTTGAGTGGTTTCACATAAGTGGGACTATAGAAGACTAAGAGCAATTGCCTCTAGCATTCGTTGAAAGCTCCTTGGCTATACAATCTCGTTTGAATTTGAGTATGCTGTATCTTTGATATTGGGGTGATATCGATTCCTGGCCACTTTTGTTTGTACTTAGGTGCCTCTTGATTTCAGTTGCTATAGTTTTCCGCACCTTGGAAGTCGGGGTTTGTCGCTGGGTTTTTGCGCTATTTTCGCAGATTTAGGAAGGCCTCTGGTGCTTGCTTCTTTCATATTTTTGTTTGAGGTCACGTCGGGTTGCAGGACTACTGGCTCTAGATTCCCATTAAGCCCAGGAATTATAAGGGTGCCACGAGATTTCCAGTTTCTGGATACGTTGCGGATATAGTCACCTAGAGGGGCAAGGTTGGCCTTGTCACTAGATTAAGTTAGTTTGGACCCTCCTCTCCACACGACTGGCAGAAATGGAGGGCCAGACGTAGCCTAGGCTGTGAAGTTACAATCGAATGATGTAGATCTATAATCGGGTAAATGCATAGTACTTAGCGTTGTTTTCGGTTAGAACAATTGGCTCATTAATTTTTCGAGGGTGTTGTATTGCTCCGCATTCAGATGCACTTTCCCTACGGTTCTCCAAAGCACCTGAAAGAACTAAGATCGATAGACAACGAGATAAGCAATCTAGTTTTCATTGCCATTCATGCCCACACCACTGAAGTTGGTAGCTGCGACCCTTGGAATTGATGTGGTGAAGCCAAAGTCTCAGAAGGTCAAGAGTGGTAATAGGCAGGAGGATTGCAATTTAATTTTTACTGCCAAACTTATTTGGTGTGAACGCCATGGCTATTGGTGATGGTTTTATTACTCAGTTTGACTCCGGGGGGCCATAAAAGCACAGAGCTCATACCAGCACCGTTCGTTGAGCAAGCCGAAAATGGCGTTCTTCTCATCCGTTTCGATCGAAGAAATATTCACACTTCAGCAGTTCGAAGACCGATGTGCCTTCCAAAGACCCTCGGCCATTTTGCCCCTAAACATCGCGTCCTCCATATATATAAATATATATATATATATATATATATATATATATATATATATGACGAGCGACAATAACCGCGAAACCGGTCGTGTGCTCCCGGGCAAATTTTGTTTACGCATCCAGATACTACTTCCTGCTTCTATTTATATAAATATATATATATATATATATATGGGTCTACAGGTATGTTTGCTGTGAAAACGCTGCTGGATATTTAGCGGCTGTCCATGTCGCACAAGGGGTTTTTCTTTTGGAACCCTACCCAAAGCCCTTGACCCAAAAGACTTGCCCACAAGATATTGGGGCATTAAACTAGCTAAGGAACTGAGAAAAAAGAAAACAGTACTAGAGGGACAAAAAATGGATGTCTGTAGAATCCACCAAACATGCCAGCTTATCTATACTTCTGCATCCCACCATCGATTACCCGTCGAGCCACATGGTTCCTATGTGGACTGTTGCGCTGCTCCAAAAGAAAAACCACTTGTGATGTGGGCAGCCGCGAAGTACCGGCCGCCGGAGTATCTCCAGCATCGTTTATACAGAAAGCCTTGCTAATTTTCGTTCCTCTCACATAGAGATCACGCAAGATACCAAGGAAAGTGGCGGTCTGAGAGATTCATCTTATGATAGTGCGTGTAAATGCAAAAAAACAGCTTGTGCGCATCGTCATTATTATATATATATATATATATATATATATATATATATATATATATATATGGATCTACAGGTATGTTTGCTGAAAATAAGGCTGGTGCCAGCGCAACAGAATAGGACTTTGCAGAATGCAGATGGGAGAGGAAATGTAGTAAATAGCTACAAGTCAATTGTTTTTTGTTTTTGCCGTACATCGATATTTTGGTTTTTAAGAGGGCCGAGTTCTGCAGGCGGGCCCTGCAATATTCGCCCCATTGACTTCGGTTTTGAGCCATCAACTGAGGTTAAAACCGAAGTTAACTTCTTCGTACCCTATACCAAATCATAGCCTGGCCGCCACGTCGATTCTTCCAGCTTTACCCAGCACGCGCAAAAAGAGCACGAAAAGGTAGATGATGAGCAGGCTTACGCAATACGCGTCCAAGCCACCGAAGGCGATATAGAGCGTCAGTCAGAAGACGAATGTCCGCACTCAACACGCGACAATATTGTTCACCTGATGTTCCCACTAGACTCGAGCAGTCGGCTGTCGACTGGGATTCAGTCCAGCAGTGCGTCCTCAACCATTACAGAGAGCCACGTCGGCGCCAGGAAAAACCAAAAGCCGCCGCCTTAGGGTCCCCGGAAAGGCGCAGATGAAACTTCACGGAAGGATTAGATTGGGATGTCAGTCGGGTGATAAAGCTGGTTTCTTGAGTGGAAGTTTCTTGGGTCATGGGTACAGCGCGCATCGTTGGCTAGGGTCTCCAGTGCACGAACTGAAAATCCGTGTTGATTTACGCGCATCAATGTTCGCACACTGAATGCGGCCAGTTTGAAGGAGCATCCGGGACGAAGAAGTACATCAGCCGGTGGAGGGAGTTTTGGTTGAATTTGGATGCTATCTGAGGGAGAACGCAAGAGAGCAGGGACAGGACTTGTTCCATTGATACTACCGTTAGCGTGACCGACTGCCATTCTCGAAGAATGTAGGAAGAGGAGTAACACGAATCAGTAAAGGAACGAACAGTTGTGTGCAGTGAAAGACCACATTTGTACAAGCCTTACTAATTTCCGTTCGATCACTTTGAACCCCACACAACACTTCCACTTGCGCAACGAGTGGTCCAGTTCTAGTGGTAGTGGTCAGGTCGGTGTCGGGATCGCCTTAAGCACGAGAGTCGGATGTGCAGTCAGGCGGAATCCCAGTCAAATGTCGTTTGTAAGCATTTCGGTTACACTGATCTGCGCATGTCAGCAGCGGTCGACTTCAGTTGTTCCGAAGCCAAAGACAAGTCCTACCGGAGCTTGTCCCATCTACTCTGGAAGAGTTCGTTCAACGCACGTTATGGTCGTAGTTGGAGATTCCAGTGGCCGTGGTTGATGCTTGGTGGAGATGAAAATACCCGTCGGAGACCGATTTTGCAGTTCCAGCCGAATAAATCGACAACGGCGATGGTCTCATTCAACTTTGTTTCTACAATAGACTATTTCCAGCGAAGAACTTTCGATGTTGGCTTACAGCGCTTTCCCTCGATTTCAAAGCGTCCGATTGACGTTAGCACATTGCCATTAGCCGCCGGTGACGTGGACCAAGTTGCTAGTCATTCTGGTGCAAATCTATTTCTTTCAACGACATCTTGACCCGTGGTCGAAACAACAAGACCGTTCGTACTGCAGTTCGAATTCTAGATGACAACCGCCGGTCATAAAATTCTATGCACCTATCATCACAACGACATACCCAGGACCCGAACGAGAATTGGGGACAGATTAATGATACAAATCCACCCGGGAGCAGATGTAATAGAGGGCTCTGGGTCATGTGAACCTCACAAGTGCTGAATGTCTTCCACGTCCCTCTGGATGCCCCATGGAGCGAGATGTGTGTTTGTGAAACAGCTGACTGAAATTCTGTCAAGTGTCTGAGTAATGATGAATGATGGAAGGGAACTGAAAAGGTTGTGGCCATCAACGATAGTAACGGTATCTACCGAAGGATCAGAATCACTTCCGTTGCAGATTGATTTGCGAGTCCTACCAAGGTTCGATCGGTGTTATCTGTTTCGCATCAGCAAAACAATAAAGAATGTAATTGGAAATCTCAGGTTCGCAGAGGTTATCAGGTAGCAGAACTCAGTTATCAGAGCAAACGCTGGCTATAAATAGTCCAAGGTAATTGGGGAATGTCAAACAGGCACGTAGATCGACTCCATCGGTATACAATCTCGCAAGCTAGATAATAGTTGGCAAATGGGTCAAGGTGGTCAGTCCATGTGGCGAAAATACATTGGACTCTTAACCAGTTGACTGCCGCTAATAGTTTGATTTAGATCACCAGGTGCCCTCTTTTTACTCAACCTGCGTTTTCTGTCCTCAGCGATATCCACGAACAACAGGGCGGATTTCGTCCGGGTCGAGGTTGCATCGACCAGATATTCACTCCGGCAGATACTGGAAGTGCCACACAGCCGCCTTACGATTGTAGTCTTTCTCGACTTGAAAGGTGCTTTCGACTCCGTGGATCGACCAGCATTACTCAGTCCTCTCCACCGGAAGGGCATGCCAGCAATGTTGTGTGCCTTTTCGAGTCTGCGTGCTATGCACAACGCCCACTAGATAGGCCCTTGAGGTATGTATTTGGCTTTGGCACGTGCTTTGCACCTTCAAAGTGTAAAGTGCTGTTGCAGGACTGGACGACAGCAGTGCCGAACTTGGTGCTGAGCGGAGAGGAAGTAATGACTGTAAACCGTTTCACCTACCTTGGTGTCGAACGATGGTTGCTCAGCAGTGTAGGTCTGATATTTCACTGAAGTTAAAAGATCGTGTGTACTGTGCCGCAGTGCGCTCAGTTCTGTTGTATGGTTGCGAGACACGGAGTATGCGTGTAGGTGTTCGTCGGTTAGAGGTTTTCGACCGCCGATGTCTACGTAGTATGGCTAGGACTGGATGGAGTGCGCGGATGAGTAATGTGGAGGTCAGGAATCTAGCAGTGGGCGCCCATTCTGATAACCTTGTTTCACCGTATGAAACTTAGTAGACTACGCTGGTTGGGTCACGTGTTGCGAATAGCGGACACTCGTATACCGTATCGTGCCCTATTTTGTGTTCCTCCCAAGGAATGGAAGAAGCCATGTGGAGGTCAACAGACGACGTGGCAACATGGAATGAGAAAATGTACAGAGGACTTAAGTAAAGTAGGCGTCTCGTCTTCGTGGTTGGAGTTCGAAAGACCGTCAGTTAGTTGGCTGGAGACACTGAAGGATATGGCAATGGATCATGAACAGCGGCGATCGTGTTGTCATTTTCTATCGAATGAGAGTGATTGAAAGAGTGCGTTTGTACAATTAGACTGTGTTCTGTGTGTTCTCTGCAGTGGGATCTTATATTTTCCCGCCTGTGTAGGTCCGCTCCCTGTTCGTGTTTAATGTCCACTCTCTTTATAGACATGTGTAACTTTGGGGAAAAGGCAACGGTCGGTGAGGCATGCCTTGCTTTTTAACGCCGAACGATGATGGTGTTGAAGGTGGATAGTCGTTTACATGGTGTAAGAATTTTGCAGTCAGTCGGCGTTCGGAAGGGTAGCGGTATTAAACAGCTCGTTTTTCATCTCAGCATAATCTGTAACTAACTTTAGCACGGACAAGTGAAAAGAGTTCCATGAACTCAGCACTCTTGTTTACATTAACGACGGTGATTTTGTAACGGCAGCAGGTGATTTTAATGCACAAATTAGGAAACCTAGTACATCAGAGGCTTGTTTGCGCGGGCGTTGCGCCTTGCTTGCTCAGCAAATACAAGGGGGATCGGATTCTCCAGTTTTGTGCGAGCGATCACTTATTCCTGTCTAGCCTGACTTTACGACACAGTTCGCGTCGCATAGCGACGTAGCACTGACTGGATGAAATTGGTAATATCACCGGAAGGTACCATTGGTGCGGTTCTGTCCAAAACCGTAGGTCGTACTGGTTCGTGTACGTGGATTCGGACCATGCTATAGCTTATTAGTCATAGACCCAAACCCGGTTCGTCTAATTGGGTTGTTCGCATCAGTTACAAGCAAAAAACAACCAGATGAGATAGGAACTCTGACGAACAGCAATGTTGGTGAGTGATTAGATAAAATTAAGCAACCAGTGCACCTGGCAGCAGGTTTTGCCTGCGGCCCTGAATTCGTTGTCCATCAAGGACACTGACTTCCTTACGAATAAACGGCTTGAAATAAGGCATCCTGAGTCAAGCATCTGCAGCGGTTTTGGTAACTGAATAATATTTAGCTTACTTGATCGGTGGTCAGATGAAAAATGCATCTGTCACCCCAGAGAGATCAGTCGTTTGAATAACAGATCTGCAGGTTACCCTTGTGGTAGACTGCAATTCGCTGTCACTCGGCTCGTCCGCAAACCGGCCTGTTTTGGCTTTATATGGCTGCGCCGTGCTAAGTTTCAGGGTCACTGTTGCCGGTTTTCTGCCCCCCGTTTGGTGCGCTCTAACGACCGTGGGATATGTCCCTTCCGCTGCACCAATACGTTAAGTGTGTCAGGACGAACCGACGATCCGTTGATCCCTATTCACAAACAGTAACTTGGAAATGGAGAGTAAAACCAGCATGCATCGGGAGCTTTACATGGTATTTCTTTCTGTTTCATTGTTTACCTTCTTTTCGTGATTCCGATGGTATATGATACATGCACGAATTTATGCTAAGCAGACCATATAATTCGAAAGAAGTCTGTCATCTTTCCCTTGGTAGACGTTCTGTATTGGTCAGTTTCATACTACAGGTGTCATGATACTATTGTGGTGATCCTGATTGGTCGGATTTTATTCCTCGTTTCGTATACTGATTAGATGTACGTAAACCACGTAACATTCAACACGTAGACTAGAATTTTGTGATCGATGCCTCTGTCTGTCCTGTGCTGTTTTCGTAAGCTTCATCATTTTCTTTTGCGGCAAATGATAAAATGCGGTCGCTCAACACAGGTCAACCGAACCACCTCGCCCAGAGAATGCAGACGCTAACGCTCCCGTCGCTCGTCCTCAGAACAAGCGACTTCAACAGACCCAGGCGCAAGTAGACGAAGTAGTTGATATAATGCGGGTGAACATGGAGAAGGTTCTCGAACGGGACGCCAAACTGAGCCAGCTGGATGACAGAGCGGGTGAGTTGCTCACTTTTGTTTCCAATATTTATGCTACTGTTTTGTTGGCTCGTTATGGTATCATTTCTGAAAGTGATTTCGTATCCTGCCCCAATTGTATAACTATTTCTTCGATGATATACCAGGTCCCTTTGGTTTTGAGTACTCATTCTATTTCGTTCATATGATAATTTCATTCCAATATGCTTTGTTCCTCTGTGGACTTTGCCGTTTCTTGGACTCTTCGTAGCTCAGGTACAACCTGATTTCTGTGACGATATTGTCTGCTATGAAGTGAAAATGAAAGGGTGACAATGTTGATTAGCTATAGTAATTTGTTCTGAGTGCTCCAGAGCTAGCTACAAATTGTACTGTGGTCAACATAAATTCTTCACTTCCTCGAGGTTTCAAGTACCAGTGAAATGATTCAGATTCTATTTTTCATTGGCTAATTTGCACCGGTAGTCGTGCGGAAATATTTAAAACGGGTCATCTCCGATCGGACTACACCGCAACGAAGCATAGCTTGCGCACCCTCTTGACTCAATGAGATCAAAGGATGGGTCAACTCAACCAGAAAATTCAATCAGGCTTTGAAGATCAATGGACAAAACCGTCCCTTATCATCTCAGGCAGTAGATCTGTTTGAGTCGGCAACAGTTGGCAAGATCGATAGAAGAGTAATGATCTAATCAAATAGATTTCCACTCATTCCTCGTTACCCTGCGTACAAGTTCATGGTCTAGTGTCCCGAATGAGTTGGTCGTTCTGGAGTTGCCAAAAGCGGGAGCTGCCTCCATATCAATGACGCGCTTTGACCACCAGGTCTCACAACCAGCGCAAAAACCGCTTTCCAGACGCGAGAGGAGTTCATTGCGTGGTTCGTTGTCTTACACTAGTTGGAATCTACCAAAGATCGCCAAGTAGCAACAACAGTGGAAATAGTGGACCGTGTCACAACTGGCAATTCCACCTTTCAATAAGGCTTATTCCAAATATTTCCAGTGCCCATCAAAATCAGATGGTTTGAGCCAACATAGTATCAGCTACCTCGGGTAACAATCAAAAACTGTTTAAGCTTATACGCAACACCAGTGGGCGGGGAATTTCCGTTACTGAAGACGTATACGATAGAAGTGGTGAGCATTTTCGGCAAGTAACAGAAGTTTGATCGCTGAGCTGAGAATTCTACGAAGCATTTTAGGTGGGCGCGCGCTAATGTAGTTAGTTCGATGCCAGCAATTGCGAATCCTTTCTTATGAGATGCTTGGAGCGTGAGTGCAGTGGAAGGGACATGCCCGTAAACTAGGGCCTCATATATGGGGAAGGGGATCGGTAACCATGACTCTGGAGCACGGTAGTGGGAGTGAGCTTACGTGCATCCAAGGCTCTAGCGGCATACGGTGGACTGGTATTTCTGGGATTGGTCTGATATTTCACTAAAGTTGAAAGGTTGTTTATACTGTGCCACAGTTTTGTTGTTTACAAGACCTGTAATTTGCTTTCTGAGAATGTTCGTCGCTCAGAGGTTTTTGGTCATCGATGTTAGTGTTAAATGACTAGGATTGAATGGAGTGACCGCGTGAATAATGTGGAATCTAGTATTAGTTGCCGACTGTGAGAACCCTTTATCCCAGCGTATGGGAGCTTAGCGGACTTCGCTTGTTGGGTCAAGTGTTTGTTACGACGAGCGCTCGTCTACCACACCGTACCCTATTTTCCATTTTTCCTGCGGAATGAAAGGAGCCCTGTGGAGGTCAGCAGATGATGTGGATATGTGAAGTGAGCAAATGTACAGCGAACTTGGGTAAAGTAGATGTCTCGCGTTTTGTGGTCTGAGTCACAACGAGACTAAACCTTGACGTGGTGTGACGGCTTGCGTGCCTCCATGATCCAACGAGCTATACAGGATGGCTTAGCCCAATCCAAAGATCAAATTGTGTCTGGAAGGTCAATGGGTAGAGGCCTACGAAGTTAGTCCCTCCCCTGGTCCTCAAGTTTGGGCTTGAATCTTGAGTTAGCAAGCTTCAGTCCGGAAAAAACGAGTGCGAAGACTTAAATTATCCAGGTAAGATTTGCTTCCACTCAGCTATTCCCCACTGCCTTGCAGTCCAGTGTTTCTTTGTTTTTTCAGAACCAAAAGGCTTTTGGTTAGAAAACCCTAATCGTTCTTCTGCTGTAGCGGCTGGGGACTCCCTAGCATACCCGTCCATTATTCCCCATGGAGCCTACACCCTACAAATATTTCCCATGACTGCAAGTCCGGTTCGTCGGCAGGAGTATAATCAGGACCGCAAGACTGCACCATTGCCTCGACGCTGGTGGTGGTGGTAGGCATAAGTAGTGATGCTACTGCTCATCGAGTTCCCTCTCTTTTTATTCAACTGCTGTCCCCGTATCCTCCGGACCAAATCTCTGCCCCTTATCTGCCTACCTATCGATTGCCCCGGCGTATAACACGCCCGGTATCGCTAAACGCTTCATTGTCAAATAATTGCGAGCAGGTCGGTTTTCAGGTCTGGCTAGGTCACATTTCTCCTTCAGAGACTCGTCCCAGCCTCTGCATCTGGGTCTCTTCCGATAATGCGCACTTTTTAATGCAAGCTTGTGCCAATAGGCGCGTTTTGACTCTTGATTCAGTGGGACTCTTTCGAATTACTTGGTCTTGGCTTGCGTGGAGGTGAAACACGAATTCTCAGGATTGTCCCGAAGTAGGATAGAATGTTCTAAGCTATATCTGCCGCCCAAACGTACTTCGTCAGATAATTTTCTTCGCAACTTCAGGAGATGTTATGGTCCGATGGTACCATTCCAAGGTTTTTTGGAGCCGCAGATGTTCATTACTGCTACTAATTTTCCAAAAGATATCTTTAACCTTTTCTTTAATATTCCGAAAATTGACGTTTTTTTAAATGTTTGCGCCGGTTGAATCTTCTTTATGTCTGCTAAAAGAATTCATATAAGAGCCCGTTCGTGCGATTGGCTAGTCCACACAATCGATCAAGGCCACCCAACAAAACCCTATATAAACGATAGAAGCTACTTGAATTCTGGAATTGTGTTTTGGTGGGTCCACCAATATAAACGCGCGCGGCTAATCTGGTGTTCGTCTTCTTCTCTTTCTCCGTAGCGGGCTGGGCCTAGCTGTTCGTTAAATTTCGCCCCGCTTTTGTTCGTGTGGCTGCTACCTTCGAGTGAGGCAGCCAGATTCTGTCCCAATTCGTTTGTGCGGAACTACGGCCTGAGTCTTCCGAGCCCGAACTTTTATGTGTCTCCAAACCTCCTTGTGTGTGGTGGTGTGTTGTGTGTTTCGTGTCCCCTACCTAGACTAACAGGGCTGTGCTCCGTGTGATATCGTCCGCTGCGGAGTACTGGTCTTTGTGCTTCAGTGTGTGCATAGGACCAAACCAAACTCCGGCCACATAACACAAATCTGGCGGGACGGGTCTTTTTGAAAACCAATGCAATCAGCCGATATACCACCATGAACTGCGGACATGAAATAAAAATGTTCAGACTCCAGCCTCAACAACTAATAGAGAGCTTAACCCAACGGAATTGGGCAGTATTTGACCCAGCAACATACCGCCAGCCCGGAAATATCATCAGATTTCGTGCTTCGCTCAATGACCGATTTCGCTACACGATCCACAGTTGCGGCGTTACGGTTTGGAATCCTGGTTACAAACGCTACGAGGACGTGTTCACGTCCGATCTAGCGGACAAAGGAACGACAAAACCAAAGTAGTCGATTACTCCTGGCGAAAACCTGGTCCTGCAACAGAATCCACGCGCGTACATTAAAATCTTGCCGGATGATAACCATCAACGCCGCACATTTGACCAGGACTGTTTCAGACTCGTTAAAGAAAAATTTTCGGTGAGTCCCATCTTTCCTGTTCAAGTCAAACACCGAATTCAAGTGCTCTGAACCTCGTCCAAGACGGGACGGGACGCGACCTTGGTAGACATACGCAGGGAAATTGTAACCGCGAGTGTGTGGCTGGTTCAAGAGCTGGTGCATGTTGACACTGAAAAAACAATTTACCGGGTGTTCGAGTTTTCATTTTGGGCTTCAGTCCCCAAGCTTAATCAGAGCTTGCGCACGCCGTCCTTTTAGCGCAAAAATCGAACAGCAACCCAGGACGCAACTTTTGAAACAACTCGTCAACGAGTGGTGAATCATTTATCTAATTCTGAAAAGCATGAACGCAGGCGCACCGATTCAACGACATGGAAAGGTCCCTATCAACATGTGTGTAACGCTCGTTAAAGCTGGAAATCCGACCACGCCAGCTTCGGAGGGTCACATACACGTCGACAGGTTCAAAACCCGCAAAGCCCCCCTCGGCCTTGCAGGTACCTGCGGAGCTGGCACTTTTCACAAGTTCTGTCCTTTTCGCCTCACCTTCAGTGGCCAACAGTGTCCCGTCCACTGTAGTGTCACAAGGAAGGCTGCTGCCAATGCAAAGATATTCACGACCAGCTCGTTTTCAGCCCAGTCCCCAGCCAAAGTCAGGCTTAAGCACGCCGCTGGAGGTCCATTCAAGCTCGGCCTTTTGTGGCTTGCCTGTCGATGTTAAACCGACCGCTGACCTGCAAGAAGGTTGTCACACATCAACACTAAAAACAAACCATTCAGTCTGCCTCCAACTGGATACACTGGCGTCAGACATATCGAGTCAACATATCCAAAATTTACACTTGGCATGAACATTGGTAAGCCCGCCTATCCAAACCCACTCAATCACGGGCTACGACTGCATGTGGCAGTTGCTTTGGATTTAAGCGGGGCAGCTCCAGTGTACGGTCAAAATACAACGACAAAAACTGGTTATCGATCGCCTATGCTGTGTGTGGCACAATTCTGACAATCCAACCTGCTTGGTAACTGGACCTGGCTGAAGATAACTTTGGGTCCTCAGCCCAAATTGCCATGAGACAACCTGCGGAAACCCGCTCAGAAGTCCCAAGCAGCCACCAACGCACTCGCCTCTCAAAACCATCCTCGCTCAAACGGATCAGTCGGTGAAACTCGTCGGTACACTCAAACGACCTTATGCTCAAGCCGCACAGGGAGGAAAAGCCAGCGAAGAAAGATTTCAATTTCTGCCACTTAAGTTTCCAAAAGATCTAGTCCTTTCTTAATATTTCGAAATTTGACGTTATTTTAATGTTGCGCGGTTGAATCTTTTAATTGTCCGCTAAAGATTCATAAAAGCCGCGTTCTGCGAATAAGTGCTAGCTCCGACACATCGATCAAGGCCAAACCCAAACAAAAACCAGTATTATCGATAGAAGCTCACCTGAAAATTCTGACTTGGTTGTTTGGTGTGCTCCATCAAGTAATGTGCAATAGACCAACCAACAATACTACGGCAACATAAACAGCAACGAGAAGCTTCAACGCTGTGGGTCAAAACGTGGTTGTAAGGAATAAGCTTTAGTGGAGAAGGGCTGGAAGCAAGGCCTTCTTAGAACGGATTCCCATCATCAGCAGTCGCTGTGTGTTTTGCCATGAGACTGCAGGAATCAGTCGGTAGTCCCCGAAAGGGAATAGGGGTGGTTTTTGAAGTCGTTAGTTTATTTTGTTCATCATTGCATACGCTCCAACAGACTGCAGCAACTGACATTGGGAAAGGACGAGTTTTACGATGACCTCGCTACCTCTTGTTCGGGAAAAGCAAACGCTCTGAATGTTAGTGTGTTGCAAGGTGACTTTAAATGCACAAGTTGGAAAACTTAAGTGCATCGGAGTCCCCTGTTTTAGCGGGCGGAATGCGCTTTTGCCCTGCAACAGCGAACAGGACAATAGTGAAAGAACTTTCTCAATTCTGTGTGCAGATAAATCAAATTTATTCCCCTATCTAGTTACGAATCTCTGACACACAGTCGTTTGCAATACGCAACTGGCGGAACATTGGCGCTCGTAAACTCGACAAGGTTAACTCTTGACGTCAGATTGACCATATCG
Source organism: Fasciolopsis buskii (assembly GCA_008360955.1). NCBI lineage: Eukaryota > Metazoa > Platyhelminthes > Trematoda > Plagiorchiida > Fasciolidae > Fasciolopsis > Fasciolopsis buskii. The sequence continues at coordinate 42,179 of LUCM01007808.1, read as the reverse complement.
GCAGTTTAGCTACCGCTTGGCGCGGGTATTCTTGCCCAGGAACTGTAAGATTTCATGCTCGGAACCACGTACCGCTCCAGTCGGGGACCACGCGTTTTAAGTTTTAACACCTGCGATTTTTTGCTTGCAGCCAAATGGCCATCGACGGCAGGCGCCAAACAAAACCCGATTGGTCTGTTCGGACGTTTGGGTCACTGATTCCGGCTGTTCGCAACAAAGCGTACGACAACACGGAAACTGTCCGAGGAACTAAACTGACAGATACGGATGCTGCGCGGCAACCGCACAGGCTAGCAAACTGTGGAGATCAAGTCATCAAGCTAGGCCGTGGTTTAGGGCATCTCATGGGTGATGCAACTGTTAAAGCAAATAGGATGCTGTGCAACACATGCTTTTGGGAGGCATAAGTTGTCCATGTCTGTACGCTCTTGCTTGTCACTAAAGCAGAGCGCAATCCGACGGCTATGAAGAACAGACTCCTGTCTGCAAAGCCAGGGTTCTCTCTCTTGATGACTTCTAACGCCTGTGCTGGAGCAAAAAGACGTCCTGGCTGAGTCGCAGCTGCCTAAACTAGCAAGAAAGGTTGATACGATAAGATGCTTCGGTTTTTCCGATAGTTGCCAGCGTCTGAGTTCTTGTTATGCTGGATCATGATCAAGGCGGAGGAAAAACTTACGTTAGCCGCAATAACCGATATACACGATTGATTTAGTGGAGCGTATCCAAGAGATGGAGGAAGCGTCCCGCCTAAGGAAACAGTCAAAGGAACTGTTTAAGCTTATTACGCGACAGCGGCTGGGCGAAACCGGCCGACCTTGATTAAGTGGATAGTCGTGTGCGAAAGAATGGAGAGCTCATCCATGGTGAACAGGTAAGGAAGCTGGACTCGTCTGGCAACAGAACTATTTTCAAGGATCAAGTTTAAACTGGCCATACGCTGTCGCTATCTAAGTATGCGATGTCCCCTGAGCTGGTGAATCCTTGGGAGGCTGTCACTTGATCCCCAACGGAACTGGAAGTGCAGTCTGAATATCGGCTTTCGAGAGGGGAAAAGCTGCCAGGGTCCCGACGACCTTCCCCCAGTTTTTTTCCAAATTGGGTTGGAGAGCTCTTGATAAATCATTTACCTTCCTTTGCTTTCTGATAACTGGACAATTGAAGAACGCTAGTGCTGATTATCGGGGGATTCACTGATGCATACCCCAATCTTTCAAGAAGGGAGTCACAAGGAGTGACTGCAGCAGCAATTAATCGCGGGATTTTAGGCTTTAATTTCCAGATAGTCACCTAAGGTGTTTAGCTTCCGATAAGTTGCCTGCGTCCTTTGACACCGATGTTGCGAGAGGTAATATCCCGAAACAGCAGGCCGGATTTGTCCGGTCCAAGGTCGATGTTGCATCGTGACCAATATTCAGTCTCCGACAGATACTGCGAAACGCGCCGACAACATACCACGCCTTGCGGTCTCGTCAGTATTGTCTCGATCTTGAAAGGTGCCTTTCGGACTCAGTGATTGGCAAAGCACTATTTAAGTGGCATCTCGACGCCGCACGTTTAATTCCAACGAAGTTCCTAAACCCTGTTGTGAAGCTAATTGTACCTGCGCCAACACCCTATGGCTCGCGTCCGTGGTATGCGGTGAACTTATCCCAAGCTGTGTCAATCTCGTAAACGAATTAGAGTGGCGGTTGCCGACCAAAGGGGCTGTCCTCGATCTCTCGCTACCTTTGGTGGGTTCTGGTTCAACTTCCGTCATGGAACGAGGTGGCTGAAGATGCTTTTAGAATCATCCCGGGAGCCGTAGCGAGTCGAACTAGGAAAATGGGGAAAGCTGATTCCGACGTTCTGTGTGCCGTCGTCGAGTCTGCGGACCATGCACAACTGCGCACTACGATAGGCTGTCCGAGTCAGTTGCTCGTGTTCGGCACGTGCTGTTGCAACCTTCCAAAGTGCAAAAGTAACTGTTACAGACTGGACGACAGCGGCGCACGAAACTGATACTGGGTTGAGGGAAATTAACAATGGTTGAACCGTTTCACCTAACCTTGGTAGATCTTGCGTGTCTCCACGATGGGTAGCTCGGGTATTTCGGAGGTAAAGTACGCGTCAATATTCCCAAAGGGATCGTGCAACTTAACGCTGGACTGAACCACTTGTGGCCGTCCGGTCCTGAAGTATTTCCACTGAAGTTGAAAGATCGTGTGTTGCTGTGGCTGCAGTCGCGTTCATTCTGTTGCACGGTCCGCGAGACGTGGAGTATGCGTGTGGGCCGAATGTGTCGTCGGTTGCGTTTTTCCGACAACGAGTTTTTACGCTAGTATGCGTCAGGCATTGATGCGAGTGACCGGGTGAGCTAATATTGAGGTTAGGAATCTGGTATTCGGGTGCCACTTCTGGGAATAGCTTGTTCAGCCGTATGAAACTTTAGTAAGACCCTAACCGCTGGTTGGTCCCAACATGTTCGTAAATGTGGACGAACCCTCTTCTACCAACCGTGCCTCTATTTTTGTCCCCTCCTAAGGATATGGAAGAAGCCCATGTGGAAAGGTCAACCAGATGTACCGTGTCAACGTGGATGAGAAAATTTACAGCGAAACTTAGGCTAAGTAACAAGGTCGGTCCCTATCGCCTTCCGTGGTTGGGGTCCGAAAGACTTGTCGACTTGCTGGCTGGCTGGCGACACCGAAGGATATGGCAGTGAACCGTGAACAGTGGCGATCATGTTGTCATTTTCTGTCGAATCAGAATGATTGAAAACACATGCGTTTGTACAGTTAGACTGTGTTCCGTGTGTTGGCTGTAGCAGCATCTTATCTTTTCCCGCCTGTGTAGGTCCACTCCCTGTTCGCCTTGGATATTCACTCTTTTTATATAAACGTGTAACTCTGGACAAAGGCAGCGGTCAGTGAGGCTTGCCTTGCTGTTTAACGCTGAACGATGATTGTGGTTTGAGTCCGAGAGATCCCTCAACTAGCTGGTTTTAGACGTTGGGGGATATGAGAGTAAACTGTGCACAGCGGTGATCGTGTGTCGAATCAAAATGGTTGATTTGTGTTTGTACAGTTATACTGTGTTGCGTGTGTTGGTCACCACGGCATTCTTTTCTTTCTGCACCTGAGTATGTCTACTCCTTGTCACCCACGCCTACTCACTTTTTCTGTAATTTGGTGTATCTGGGTGAAAGGCAGTGTTTAATGGGGCCTGCCTAGCTGTTCAAAGCTTTCTTTCTTTCGAATTAATTCCTAATCTGATTACTTTCTGCGGCTTACAGCATTTCAATTTTTTTTCGCGGTTGTTCGGTTCTGTGAGCTATCAACTGACAGCAAACTATAGTGATGCGAGCTTAATGGTTGTGCAAATTGAACAGACCTTAATCAAGACAAATAACGAAAAGGTTAGGGGAAGAACAACTGGAGACAGTTCTCTGTCACAGAGCAGCGGCGAATAACAATCTGTATACGATGGCATCTTTGCCTGTGGGTTCGGTTATTTAATGGTTTTCAGCTGATTCGCTTCATCAGTCTTACATGTAATGACGAGTACATTTATCAGAACATCACTGCCTGTCCAGATGCGTTGAATCATAATTCTAACTTTTCCATTCAGATGCCCTTCAGGCTGGTGCTTCACAATTTGAAGCGAGTGCTGGTAAACTTAAGAACAAATATTGGTGGAAAAACATGAAGGTGAGTTTGTTTGTTTTGCACAGTTTGGTTGGTATGCTTATTTTAATGGTGCCTGGGTGCAATAAGGAGTACCTGCATGGTTTCAATTCAGTTCTGCTGAATTTTATTCATTTGTCAACGGCATCTGTCGCTGGTTGTAATTGCCTTTATTTTGAATACCCAAGGATCGATTTGAATCGGTGTTTTCACGGATTTACATGAACGGTGATTAATCATGCTTTGGAAAATTGAAATTGCTTTGTATCCACACTGTTCGCGGTCATAATCCTCTATCCATTATCTGGTACTCGTGAAGGGCGTACACGTTTCCACATCGGTCAGCGCCATTCCGACCACATCCTTTCCGTACAGCAGGTGTCAAAACAGACACACTTCCCCAGATCCATAAGGCATCTTTCGGGATATGAAAGCGTTTTTCCCCGTTGTCGACCAGGCAGTTCTCCGGGGTTACCTCTTTCCAAAGGATGCGCCAGAGATTTATTTCTTCTTTCTAATTGCTGTGTGCGAACAGCCGAGCCGGTTTTCGTACTTACGATGAAGGCCAGTTAACACAAGCAGATAAACTCCCATCCAGCCACTCCTCGTTTTCTTGCGGACAGATTCTTGTTGGAACTATAGGCTATAGTTGAGAACCCTAACCTTCAGTTTCGCGGTTGGACTCCCAAACCGTTTGCCCATCATTTTCAGTGAATTATACCAATAAAATAAATTCCATGCTGCATGGTCGTCTTACAGAGGACCGCGATATCCGTCGCGTCGAAGGAAATGAGTAGTGCTAGGTAGGTTATTGCTTAAGGTTCCCTTTGTTTTCTATCTCCAACTATCTCTTTCCCCCCTTCTGTCTGCCGACATAGAGGTCTTACGTGGTGAATGTAAAAAAAACCTCACGGATGTTTCAGTCAAGTTCCCCTGTTTCAGACTTCTCAATTGTGGGCTTTGGCGGGAGTTAAAAAGTCCACTTCTGGGGTGTGTGGACGCAAGGTATCGCTTTTTCACGACATGCTTGAAGCATTAGTGCAGTGTAGGGGACATGTCCCGTAGCTACTAGGGTCTACTACAAGGGGAAGGAGGAGATCGAAAACGCTGGCCCTGGTGCTCGAAGTAGTATAGAACCACAAAAGGTTACATTAGGTCAGGTGCGATAATGAGCCGAACGATAGCAAGTTCAGACGCCACCACTCTCTTTTTGTGCGAAACTTTATTAGTATGCCCGCTGATCGTTCCTATCGATATACACTGCTTTCCGAGGCAGAAAATGGTTTGAAAAGTTGTCAGGGTATTCTGCCGATGATGTGGCGAAAAGGCCTTAAATCCTTAGGCCATTGACTCGCGGTTAACAATTCCTGCTTATGTTACCAGGTCGTCCACGTCCCGTTTGACGAGGTTCAGACACTGATATCGTGTGTTGAACAGGAAAGATGGCTCACCGAAAATTTTCTCTAGAGTCTGAACAGTCTGGTCAAATGTGCGGCTTGATGGTTCATCCGGCAAGATGTTAATGTACCGCGTGTGTTCTGCAGGACCCAGTTTTCGCAGGAGTAATCGTACTTTGGTTTTGTCGTCTTTGTCCGCTAGATCGACGGTGAACAAGTCCTCGTAGCGTTTGAACCAGGATTCAAACGCAACGCCGCACTGTGGATCGTGTAAGAAATCGGTCACTGAGCGAAGCAGGGGATTTGATGAAATTTCAGGGCTGCCAGTTGTTGTGGTCATACTCCCAATCCGTTGAGTTAGAGCCTCCATTAGTTTGCGCTGGGTCTAAAACATTTTTTCATATCCGCATGCATGGTGGTTATCGGCTGATTGCGTTGAGTTCCAAAAACCCGTCGCCAGATTTGTTATTTTGCCGAGTTTGGTAGATTTATGCACACACTGAAGCACAAGACACAAGTACTCGCGGCGCACAATAGGAATGAAATCTGCGGTTTCAGAATACTTGGATTGGTCATCGACCATAACACCTTGACTGGCTCGTACGCTGTCATCAACCAAATCATGCCTCAGTGTGCTGAAACGCCAGCCCAACATTCACACTACCCACGCATATTGCGACACGCCGATCCACCACTCTGTTCAATGCAGTGCAACTCGTAAACGTGCCAATGCCATGAATGTGTCCCCCATTTTTCCATTTGCTCCATACTTTTTAACTTTTTTATTCATTTCTTTGTATTGTCATCCGTCCTCACCACTCAGCTGGAACACTTGCCAGATTGGCCTTTCCTGTTCTTTATAATTTCAGGCTGTCTTACCGCACCACCAGTTAGCCGCAATCTAAGCCGTCTGACCTTCTACCGTGATGCTGGCTTCGGCTCGCTCATTGTGCCGCCGTACCTTGACAATCTAAGCTTCGGTGCCATGACGTCTTCCTCACACAAGATGCCGACCACGATTCTCCGCCTATCTCGACCCATTGGGACTTTGGGCGCCGGATTCGTGTCCTCAAACTAACATCCTTACTGAACGCATGGCTGGACTGACCAGCTGGCAGCAAGGCACATGCTTGAATCCGGTGAAAGTTTAGGAGACCGAGAGCAACTATTAAGGACGACCGATTCTCCGTGCCCACCATCCGACCTGTTCTGACCCAGTGGCCAACAATTCAATGGGTATAATACCCCTGCTTCCGTATAACTTGTCTCATTCTTACCCATCGCAAAATAATCGCAGCAGTAAATGAAATCAGAATTTATTTCTCGTATAATGGACATTTAGTCGAACCATTGTCTTCTACTTCAATATG